>CM031386.1:25706727-26014491 GCA_018350135.1 Citrus trifoliata
TCTCCATTCACTATGGAGATTAGGACGGCAGCTCTCCCCGAGGCGTTCACCATGCCTCAGATACCCCAATACTCGGGTACCACTGATCCCTCGGAGCATGCTGAGCTATACCGCGACCAAATGTTCATCAAGGGTGTCGATGAGAGCGCCATGTGTAGGATGTTTACACACACACTCACGGGCCCCGTAAAGTCATGGTTTCGCTCTTTGAAAGCGGGTAGCATATCTTCCTTACACCAATTGTTATCCGAATTTACTAAAGAGTTTTCCTATGCTTCCACTCAAGATAGGGTAGCCTCCAAACTTGCCTTTATCAAGCAAGGGGAAGCCGAGCCTTTGGCGGAGTATGTAAGTCGTTTCCACCAAGAAGTGCTGCGAACCGGAGCATTTGGAAACCAATACACATTGACCCATTTTGAGAAAAATTTGCGGTTGGGTAAGTTATGGCGTTCTTTCCAAAAGAAGCGCCCACTTTCATATGGGGAAGCCCGTTCCCGGGCGTTGCAGCAAGTGGAGATGGACGAAAGATGCCAATTAAAGCGCCAAGAAGATAAAGCCGATGTTACAAAGAACAAAGAGAAGCCCAAGAGAGTGGAGGCCCCAATACCTAGAGTACCCCGAGCACGGAGCCCTCCACGGGCTCCCCTGCGGGGACGAGGGTATAACCCTCAGGGTATCTCAAGGGTACCCCAACCTCCAAGCTCGCCACCACCGATTCAGCGAGAGCCACCACCGAGGCCTCGGTACGAGTCTTACCACCCACTAAATCGATCTCCAGAGCAGATCTTCTACCATATTCGGGATAGCGGCCTCCTCCGTCCTCCTAAGCCAATGAAGAAGTACCCCAACATGAAGCGTAGCCTGAAGTATTGCGAGTTCCATGAGGACTTTGGTCACAAGCACAGCCGAGTGCTTCACCTTGCGAGAGGAAATTGAATCTTTGATTCTCAGCGGGTATCTCAAAGAATTTGTTGCTGGTATGAGAGAAGCTCGGAAGTCCGCGGAGCAGGATAAAGGCAAGCGAGTAGCCGATGGCAGTCCTGAACGAGAGGTACCCCCTGGACACAAGAAAGGCGTGTATGTCCGGATGATCATGGGTGGACCGACTTTAGCGGGCCAATCTAGGAGGGCTATCAAAGGCTATGGTAGATCGTTGTCGATAACCACCAATATTGGTAGTGAAGTCAACCTTAATGAATGGGGTACACCGAAGGTACCCCACCATCCCCCACCTATCCTTTTTACAGAAAAAGATGCGGAGGGCATCTCGTACCCCCACGATGATGCCTTCGTAATTACATTGAAGGTTGCCACTGGTAAGGTAGCAAGAACTCTCGTAGATACTGGCAGCTCCGTTGACATCATTTTCAAAAGCGCCTTGGATCAACTATTGATTGAGTCGCCAAAGATCACCCCATATGCTACGCCTCTTATTGGGTTCGCCGGAGATATGGTTATACCAAAAGGGATCATTACGCTGCCCGTTACACTTGGTAAGGTACCTCACCGTGTTGTTCATATGATTGATTTTCTTATTGTAGATCACCCGGGTGCTTACAATATTATATTGGGTAGGCCATTTTTAGTAGCAACTAAAGCGGTGGTATCCATGCACTACCTCGCCATGAAAGTCCCGGCCGCCCAAGAAGTGATCACCATTAAAGGGGACCAGCAATCGGCTCGTGGATGTTACTCTGTGGTCTCTAAAGTCACTTACCAAATAGCTTCTGATTCGCCAACGAAGAGATACCCCAGTGGCAGCCAGCCTACACCTTATCCCTCAAGGCGAGCGCTCGCTAGAAGGCGGAGAGCGGTACTAAAAAAATCTCCTCAGGTGGCCCACCCACGAGAGCAGTCGGAATCCTCCCCAATGGGAGTGGAAGCAGTTGCGGGGGATAGCTCAGGGGTATCCCATGGGGACCAAGTGGAGCCCAGATGTGAAGTCGAGGCACCCTTGGATCCTCGAATAGTGAAAGATGAAAAAAGGGGTACCCCAGTTGAAGATCTTATTTCAGTCTCGATTTACGCCACCGACCCAACAAAGACAGTGAAAGTAGGTTCCAACCTCTCGGAGGAACAAAGAGAGAAGCTCATCGCCTTCCTACGTGAGCACCACGATGTATTCGCTTGGTCCCACTCGGATATGCCGGGTATCCTACCATCTCTCTCTTGTCACAAACTCAATGTCAGCCCGCATAATAAACCAGTGAAACAGAAGCGTCGCGCCTTCAACCAAGAGAGGTACGATGCAATTGAACAAGAGGTAGACCGCCTATTGGCAGCAAGGTTTATTCGGGAGGCAGTGTACCCCGATTGGGTGTCCAACGTTGTTCTTGTCAAGAAATCAAACGGAAAGTGGCGCATGTGCGTAGATTTCACCGACTTGAACAAGTCCTGCCCCAAGGATAGCTTCCCGCTTCCCCGGGTAGACCAGTTGGTTGATGCAACAGCGGGACATGAGATGCTTAGTTTTATGGACGCCTTCTCCGGTTACAACCAAATCCCAATGTATGAACCCGATCAAGAGAAAACAGCCTTCATCACCAACCGTGGGTTATACTGTTACAAGGTTATGCCGTTTGGTTTGAAGAATGCCGGGGCTACCTATCAGCGGCTAGTGAACAAAATTTTCAAGGAACAAATCGGGCGCACCATGGAGGTGTACATAGACGACATGATCACCAAATCGGTGCATGCGGGGGAACACCTGGGGCACCTCAGAGATACCTTTACCGTTTTGAGAAGACATCAGATGCGGCTCAACCCTGAAAAATGTGCGTTCGGGGTCACCTCGGGAAAATTTCTTGGGTTCATGGTACAACAACGGGGGATTGAAGCCAACCCCGATAAAATTCGCGCGGTTCTTGACATGAAATCGCCAAGCACCATCAAGGAGGTTCAAAGCTTGGCAGGTCGGGTAGCTGCCCTGAGTCGCTTTATCTCCAAGGCTACCGACCGGTGTAAGCCCTTTTTCAAAGCTTTGAAGATCGGTAGGAAGCTCCAATGGACACCCGATTGCGAAAAAGCTTTCCAGGAATTGAAGGGGTACCTCGTGAACACTCCACTACTTGCCAAACCTGAGCCGGGAGAGGTGCTTTTGTTGTATCTCGCCGTATCCGAGCATGCCACCAGCTCTGTGTTACTCCGAGAGGATGATAATGGGGTACAACGACCTATTTACTACACTAGTAAGGCTATGGTTGATGCCGGAAAGAGGTACCCCACCTCTGAGAAGATCATTTTGGCATTGGTTGTTTCCGCACGAAAGCTCAGACCATATTTTCAGGCTCACACCATTGCAGTCGTCACCAACCTTCCCCTCCGGCAAATCCTCCAGAAGTTAGACATGTCCGGAAGGCTTCTCCGATGGTCCCTCGAATTAAGCGAGTTTGATGTCATCTTCAAACCCCGTTCGGCGATTAAAGCACAGGCCATCGCTGATTTTATTGCGGAATTCGCCAATGACTCAAGTGGTGAAGGCGATCTGAGATATCTACTAGATACCCCACCCACCGATGAAAGGGGGGAGGTCTGGGAAATATATGTAGACGGTTCCTCTAACTCACACGGAAGTGGCGCGGGAGTTATTATAATCGACCCAAATAAGGTGAAAATATGCTACGCTTTGCAATTTGGGTTCAAGACTTCAAACAACGAAGCCGAATACGAGGCCATCATAGCGGGGTTGAGGATGTCGAAGGCTTTGGGAGCGAGAAGGGTACACGTCAAAAGCGAAAGAGGAAAACATGAAAGGGTACCTTGGAAAAACCAGAGAGTTGATGTCCCAATTTTGTGAGGTTAAGGTGGAAAGGGTACCCCGACTGGAGAACAGCGAAGCCGACACCCTGGCGAAAATGGCATCCCTTGGAGTAGCCCAGTCATCTGGCCCCATCACAACAGAACACATACCCGCACCTAGTGTTGGTTTCCCAGAGCCATTGGAAGTGGGATCATTGTCCAACGAGGTGTTTTGGATGGAGCCTATCATAAGGTACCTCAAGGACGGAGACCTCCCCTCAGATAAAAGTGAAGCAAGAAGACTAAAGTATAAAGTCGCCCGATATTGCCTGATCCAGGGTACCCTATACAGAAGAGGGTTCACTCTTCCTTACCTTAAATGCTTGGGAAGCGATGAGGCCGAGTATGTCATGAGGGAGATACATGAGGGGGTTTGTGGCAATCACTATGGAGCACAATCACTGGCGCAAAAAGCTCTCCGTCAAGGGTACTACTGGCCAACCATGCGGGAGGACGCCAAGAATATGGTACGAAGCTGTGACAAATGCCAGAGGTTCGCCAGGGTACCCCACCTACCCCCAGAGAAGCTGACAGTTATATCCTCCCCTTGGCCCTTCGCTATGTGGGGAGTGGACCTCATTGGCCCGTTACCTACCGGGAAGGGGCAAGCGAAATACGCAATTGTGGCGGTAGATTATTTTACAAAATGGGCGGAAGCAGAGCCATTAACAAGCATCACAGAAAGGAAAACCACGGAATTCATTTGGAAGAACCTCATTTGCAGATTTGGGATCCCATATGCAATTGTCAGTGATAACGGCAAGCAATTCGATAATGAGAGATTTCGAAGCTTTTGTTCGGAGTTGGGGATAACCAACCGATTTGCTACACCTGCCCATCCCCAATCTAATGGGCAAGTCGAAGCCGTTAACAAGATTATCAAAGGTATCTTGAAGAAAAAGCTAGAAGAAAGAAAGGGAGCATGGGTAGACGAGCTACCTGGGGTACTGTGGGCGTACCGGACTACCCAGAACACCTCCACCAGGGAGACCCCGTTTTCCCTCGCATTCGGTGTTGACGCAGTAATTCCAGCGGAAATTGGGGTACCCTCTCACAGGGTCGAATACTTTGATGAGGCCGAGAACACCTCTTTGGTTGCTTCAAACCTTGATTTAGTGGCTGAAAAAAGGGCTAGAGCAGAACTGAGGACAACCATTTATCAGCATCGCATTTCGGGTCTATATGAAAAATGGGTGCGCCCTCGATCTTTCAAGAAAGGGGACTTGGTCTTGAGAAGGGTAACCCAGAACACTAGGGTACCCTGCGAAGGCGCCTTCGGGGCAAATTGGGAAGGTCCCTACCGCGTCGACAAGCCTGTTGGGACAGGTGCATACAGGCTACTCCACATGGATGGCACAATTGTGAGGCACCCCTGGAACGCTGCAATGCTACGGAAATATTACTAAAGGACAGTGTCTCAACCTTTAGTCTTTTGCTGTTACTTGTTTTCTTTAATGTTTTTGTGTGGTAGGCCAGATGGGGTACCCCAAATGCCCTATGTTGGTCAGTTGCAACTTTAGAGTTTCTTAAATTTTCAAATGAAAAGAATAGGAGGTCTTGCGGTCTCTCATTCTCCTCAGGGTAACAAAGCTAAGTCATGTATTGATCAACGCTTTCGTTATCTATAAATGCATTTTCTTTCTCAACAAATATGATGTGGGTTCTTTCTTTATTTTTTCGCCACTTCGATCTTAGAATGCAGATTACATTCATTTATCGCCATTAATATACCATCGCATCTGGTTATATGCAATTATCGCCATACGCTTGTCAATTATGACTAACCTATCACAGGACCGGCCAAGGTACCTGATTTGCCTAGATCACGACGATCTATGCAAAGTCAAGATGGGCAATGGAGTGAACAGCCCAGGGGTAGCCTTTCTGCGGAAGTATGATAAAGCTACCTAGACAAAGAGAGGGAGGGTCAAAGAGGACCCGAGGGTGAAGAAAAATCGGCATACCCTAGCGGCACGAAGCTCGGCTTAGGTATGAGAACACCCACACCTCCGTCCTCGTACTTGAGTAAAGTAGGGGGTAAGCTATTCAAAAAATTCGAAGGAAACTTCGAAAGAATAAGAAAGTGATTGGTTGGACCAATTGCGCTTTCAACGTTTGATCGAGATGTCGCGATGATATTTTGATTACCTATTTGTGGGAAATCCGCCATGGTTGCCGAGGAGGGTATGGACCAAATTCGCCGCACAGTTTAAACCAGCAGACGCATGTTGAATACTTGTTAAGGTACCAGGGGTACCCCATTTTTTTTAAAAAAAATGAAATGAGTGGTACCCTAGGAATTTGCAAGAAAACAGTTTAGTCAAGCATTCATTTGCAGAATAACAAGCATGCAAAGTACAAGAGTACTCGATGTTATGGTATCATAACAAAAAAGAAGTCCCAATAAAATAAAATATCCCGAGGAACCAAAAAGAAAGAAACAAGGTCCAAATAGCAAAATGTGGATAGATCCGAAAAACAAGGGCACAGTGAGAAGGCTACACCGAGGGGGGAACGCCATCCCCAACATCCGTCTCCAGAGGGCGATCAGCAGAGGACTCCGAGGTACCCAGAATATGAGCAGCCGAAGTAGGGGCATCTGAGGCAGGCAACGACTGAAGCTGATGGGGTACCCTATGCGACCCGGAAGGGGTACCCGATCGTGCCTGGGAAGGCTTCTTCCTCTCTGCAATTGTCTTCAGAATCGTAGCCTTGTTGACAAATTTCTGCACCCGGGGTACCTCCAACTCCGGATCCACACTCCACACCTCCATCATGATGAGTGAGAATGCATCCTCCGCCATCGTCTTTTGCCGAGATAGCAGATCCCCGTTGGTGGCCCTCAACTCCTCACAATCCTTCTCCACCCTAGCTTTCTCTCCCGACAGGCCAGCAATGCGTTCTTGCAGAGTTGTAACTTCCCGAGTGAGCTGATCCTCACGAGATTGACGGTTTCGAAGCTCACTCCTTAACTTGTCGACCTCAGACTGTGCGGCGACAAGAGAGTCGAGATCCGGAAGGCAGTGGCTAAGGAGAAAGGATGCCTGGGGGTCATGAAAGACATGTTAAATATATGTGTATGGCAAGAAGATCAAATAAGTAAAAAGAAAATGATGAAGAGTACACCCGGGGTACCCCGGGAAAGCCTACCTCTTGGGTAGCCCTAAGTGCTTGGCCGTAACGCTGGCTCAAGCTCATCTTGTCAACCTCTTCAGCAACCTTGGAGGTAATATTTTCGGCAGAGTAGTAAAAGTGGCGAGCCAAGTGCGAAACCTCCTTGTTAGAAGCGGGGTCTAAGTCGCCCTCACGTAACTCATCGGGGAAAGTAGAAACCAGCCTGAATTTTCTTTTCTTCGAGTGAGGGGTACCCTTCGACCCGCTGTGGGAGGTACCCTGAGATTTCCCCTTTGGACCGGGAGCTCGAGGAGGTCGGGAGCCTTTCGGGGGTACCGCCGAATCCTGAGATCCGGAAGCACCGCCCACTACTGCTTGGAAGAAGGCGTCAAAAGCGTCACCCGTCGATTCCATGACTGCACCCAATGCACAAAAGTTGTGTTAGCTGGACGAGTACTAAGTACTGCAAAAGTAAAAAATAGGAAATGGAAAGCGGGGAAGCGAAACGAAGAATGCAATGATAATGGGGTACCCCAGTCCCATAAGTAATAATAGGATACCCCCCGACACCCAAATCATACATGAGTCACCCTCAGGAGCAGGTGTGGGACTTCGGTCAATCAGCCCTGCTCTCCATAATCGGCTCTCCTCCAGCACATCACTACCCCTCTGTGCACCTCGAAGCCTGTCCACAAACTTCTTCACCTCTCTCCCCACCTCCTGAACTGGGCATGATCCTTTAGCCCATGTCACACCTGCGAAAGCATAAAGAACTCAAGGTTAGCGAGACATTCAGGCGAAAGATTTTAATAAAGAACCATAAGTAAGGGAGATACTTACAGTCTACATTGAAGGAATGGAGAACGTCCACGGGGTCGCCCTTCTCACCCAGAGTCTCTGTCCCCCACCTACCCTCAGCGACAAACCATCCCTTTCGATAACCCTTCTTCAAGGCGGGGTTCCCCTCAACGATGTGGCCATGATCACCCCAGGGGGAGAAGTAAGCAATGCCGGGACCCTTAGGCTTCTTGAATTGGTAAAGGCCCCTCAACTCCCGAACAGAAATGTCGCGCTTCACGACCTCCAACCATAACACTTGTAAGCCCGTCAGTGTCCTCCACCCTGGAAGGGACAGCTGCCCAGGAGCTGCCCCCAAATAACTAAACATTTTCATAAAGAATGGTTGGAGGGGCAGGCGGAGTCCTAGATCGAAGAGATCGATATGGAGAGCAATCCCATCAGACTTTGGACACTCGGGTCGCTCATCTACATAGGGTACCCTAAGCTGGACAGACGGAGGAATATTGTATTTGGCTCTAATGTGATCTAAGTCCCCCAAAATAGCCTTCCTAATACCTAGGGAAAAAGGGTTGCTAGATTTTGAAGATGTGGCAGGGGGAGACTTAGGCGGCTGGTCCGAGGAACGAGCTGGAGCCTTAGGCTTGGTTGGCTTACCCTTCTTTCGAGGATGGGGGGTAGGCCGCTTACTAGGAAAGCGTGGACTGACACGAGGGGGCTCAGAACGAGAATTACAACTCTTGGAGGAACTATGAGGGGACCGATCCCCCTCGCTAATGGAGATGTGGGAAGGGGAACCCGCAGGAGGGCTGTCAACCCTACTAGCCCCAACTTTACGTCGCTTCCTCGGGGGTACCGTGTGTTTCTTGCCCATCTACTTTCCCCCAAACAACATATCCACAAGTTCCCCAAACAACACATCCGCAAGCCCCCAACGACACAAACAACATATCCACACGTTCCCCAAACAACACATCCACAAGCCCCCAACAACACATCCAGCAAGCCACACGTTTCCCAAACAGCAACATGTCCATACCAAGCATCATCCACCACACATCAACCACCAAATGCAAACACCAACCAACCAAAAAAACAAAAAAACAAACAAACACAACAAAAACCAAAAATAAATTTTTCTCAGAGTATGCAAAATAGCGCCACTGTAAATGCGCCAAATGAGGAGAAATAATGAGGGATACCTACGATTCGCCAACTCAGTAGATCGGGATTGAAGATCGTGGCAAGACGAAGCTGCAGGCAACAAAAAAAAAAAAAAAACAGTGAGTAAAAATATGCAAATATAAAAATAAAAAAACTTAAATATTTCTACTTATTTATATATAAGTAAATAAATAAAATGAAGAGCAAAGGGCTGCAACCAAGAACCAACGTCGGCTGCAATGGCGGCAACCACCGAGAACCGATGACGGAGATCGCAAAAAGAACGCCGGAAACCACTAAGGGAGAGCGCCGGCCAAAAAAAAAAAAAAAGAAAAAAAAAGAGAAGTCGCAGCCACCAAATCAACGCCGGCTGTCGTGGCTGCAGCCACCAAGGAAAACCGAAGATGGAGATCGCCAAAAAGGAGAGAAAGAAGAGAGAGAGAAGGAGAAAGAGGAGAGATGAAGTAAAAAAAAAATAAATAAATAAAACAAAATGAAGAAATAATGAAGGGGGAGGATTACCACGCTACCGCCGGGTTGGATCTTGCCGTGAGCCGCCGGAAAACTGCGCTGAACCGACCAGATCTGAAACCAAAACCGCCACTGCTGCAGCCGAGAAAACACGCCGGGGAACACGCGAGAGGAGATCGTCGGCCGAGAGAAGGAAAGAAAGAAGAAAGAAGGAAGAAAAATGAAAGAAAAGAGAAGGGAGAAAACACGGGAATAAGAGGGAAATGAAAAAACAAAAAAAGGGAGTGGGGAAGTAAATAGAAAAATGAGCCTAGGGAAGACGACCAGGTTAAAAAAAAAAAAAAAGCGGAAAAGGAAAAGACAAAAAGAAGATTTTTAGTTCGAAGTACACAAAGTTTAGTCAAGGGAAGAAGCTAAGCAAGGTACCCTCCGGTCCAGCCGCGTCGCCACGTGTCACTCCTACAATGAGTTTCTTTTGCCTCCAATACTTCTCGCCAAAAAGAAACTAGGGGGATGTTGTTTGAGGGAAAAATAGGAAGGGCAGTAAAAGCGCCACGTGTCGACCAATAAAATGATTACAGCACAATCTGGGTACCCCGCACAAATAGAGGTACCCTGCATAATATGAGGTACCCCACACAAATAGAGGTACCCCATAAAATATGAGGTACCCCATACAAATAGGGGTACCCCGAGGTACCCGGCAAAGCGGATGCAAGAGAATCCTCCGAAAATATCCGCCATGAGAAACGTCTCCGCCTCCTAAAAGATATTATTTGATTTTGTCATAATTAGGAATCAAGAACGTCGTATCAAAAGGGGGGGGACAGCCGCCTGCTACCTCTGCCAAAAGTAAAGGATATTGTCTCAAGGACAGTGGTCCCCAACCGCCTATCCGACAGCTACTGCAGAGGTACCCCGAACCACTCTCCAGCGCGCGCCACGTTTCCAAAAGATGAGATACGCCACAAACGTGCAGATAACGGCCCAAAAGCTTATAAAGAGATAAAAGGACGTTAGCCAAAAGAGGGATGCCACATGGCAGCTGAGGCACTTAATATATAAAGGCGCCTAGGTTTCATTCTCCGGGATGTTTTTTGGACTCACCATTAACACTCACACTCCAGAAAAAGAGGTTTTCTTCAACCTTAAACCCTAATTTACAGAGGGCTAGCTAGCTCTCTTTACCACAAAAGCTTGAGTTTGCTAACTTGAGCGTCGGAGTGTGACGCCGGGGTACCCCGGCTTCACCTCTAACCTCTATTTCACTGTTTTGCAGGTGTGGAACCTATTTCGAAGGATACCACTCTCAGTTCTAAACCTTTCACCATTGTTACCACTCTCTCTCCCTTTCTCACCTCCCTCAAATTTCAGTTACACCGCACCGCACACAACGTACTAGTGAGGTACCCCATCTTCCCAAAAAAAATATAAATTCATTGTTCTAGATAGATTTGGCTTTCCTTACCCCAAAATCTGTTGAAAACACAACACCTGAAAGTTTCTAGGTGCTATTTGTACTGTTGTTTACGCAGAAACACAACACCTAAAACTGTTTCTAGGTTCTGTTTAGCTGCTATTATGCAGCAAAAACAGCACCTGGAAGCATTCAAGGGCTGCTTTACTGTTGTTTTGTATTTAAAATTGCACTTAGAAATTTTGGGTGCTATTTCGCTGAAATTTTGCTACTAACAGTGCAGCTTAATAATTTCAGACGTCGTTTTGAACCTTCTTCAGTTCTTTTCTCTTATGTCTATACTTAATCTTTTCCCTCCTTGGTAATAAGTAAGTACAATTTTTGCAAGGTAATATCTAAGGATGCTGTTAATTCTTTGGTTGAGACGTAGTATTCTAAACTTCAGGCCTTAATTTTTTTATTTCCAAGTGTATAATGGGTAGGTACTGGATCTCTTATGGATGATGTAGTTAATGCTTTTTTATTGTCTCTATTTTGGCGAATGTGTTGTCATTTATTATCTGAACACATGGTTGATTAACTTACTTGAGGTAAGTCTATTAATTAATAGTGATATGGTACTTTAAAGTCTTCTTTTATAACTTAAGTCACTAAAATGATTTAATATTTATGATTTATAATATATGAATAAATCTTAATTTCTCTTTATTCTTTGTAAGAATGATGTAGATTGCTGAAGCTGGTGAGATTCATTTGCAATTGAAGACTTGATGAGAAATTAGATGTACTCACACATGCCAATCTTGTTGGTTGCTAGTGCATTCACTAGTAGAAGTTTAATGATTGTTGGAGATTTTGTAGAACTATCTCTTTGTATATGAAACATTTGCATCATTTTGTATATGAAACATTTGTGAAAAATAATTGTAAAGAATTTAATATGAAATTAGAATTAAAATAGGGGCTTGAAATAGCCTGAAATTTGCCAAATTTATTTTTTTAATAATAAATAACAAAGATGACGGTTATTTCAAAAGAACCGTCATCAAATGTAGTGTTCTACAACAAAGATGACGGTTTTAGAATAAAACCGTCATTAAATGTTGTTTCAATATTTAATGACGGTTCTTACAATAAACCGTCATTAAAATGACACATTTAATGACGGTTATTTAGATAAACTGTCATTAAAATGACACATTTAATGACGGTTATTTAGATAAACCGTCATTAAAATGACATATTTAATGACGGTTATTTAAATAAACCGTCATTAAAGATAGATATTTAATGACGGTTCTTACAATAAACTGTCATTAAAATGATACATTTAATGACGGTTATTTAAAAAACCGTCATTAAAAATATACATTTAATGACGGTTAGTGAACCGTCATAAAAAACATACCCTCTTTAACGGCGGTGCCTAAGATGACGGTTTTAAAACCGTCATCTTATGTCGTTTAAAACCGTCATAAAAGATCAATTTTGTAGTAGTGAATGCTGTTAGCATTATATTAAATCATATAAAAAACTGAATGAATTTTAAAAAATTATGCTTGTAATACTGTCAATTTATATGCTACTTTAAATTCTTTCAATAGATTGAGGATCATTCGCTTGATTGTGTAAAAGAGCTATGAAAACGTAAATGTGGTTAATAAGTTAATTTCCTAATAGAGTATAGCTTTAGAGATAATAACAACTGAATTTGAATTTAGTATTGAGATGAGCTATATTGAGCTTTCTATAAAATTTTGCCATTCATACATTTATAACAGTGCATGGTTAAGATTTAATAATATATATATATATGGCAAAGTGGAGGATATTGTTTCATCATTTTGAGATTTTGTGTTTAAAGACTTGTGTTCTTTTTTTATTTCTATTTATGTGATGAATTTTTTTACTGGTGGTAAGTCCCGTCATAGGATAAGTTTCCGCTTAGGGCAATAAAACCATACCTGTAGCCATAACTGACCGAACCATTTTGGATCATAGGTTTTTATCTATGGATTCTCTACTTGGTAGAGTATCGTCTTTTTCTAGCTCTTCTTCCGGGAGGACTAGTGATTTAAAGAATGTTGTGAATTCTGAAGAATTTGTAATCGAAGATTTCAATAAAGCAATTGATAATTGGGAACTTCCAAAAGTTAATAAAGGAATGATTTATAAAACAAAAAAGCTTGATTTTTTAAAGAATGATTATGTCATAAAAATAGAAGAACGTGACATAACCCTTTCAAATCCTTTTGAAACAATTCATTTGTTTTTAGAACAATCTTTAAAGAAGTTAAAAGATAAAAATTTTAATTATATTCACATCGGTTTAATATAAGTAGGTATAAAACCTCTTACTAAAGAAGGTCTTGATACGTCTATTCTTGTTGTTTTAAGAGATGGACGATTTCTCAATTTTGATGATTCTTTACTAAGTAGTATAGAATCGAGTCACTGTAAAGGTCCTATTTCATTTAATTGTTATCCAAACATAACGATTTCTTTAAAGGATAAAAATATTTTAAAGAGAATGATTTTACAAATCAAGACCCATAATTATAAAATGATAGAGGGATCTGTCTATGTCGCCTTGATCTTTAAAATTTCATACAAGGCTATGATCTCTGCGTTTAGTACGCAACATAAATTCCAGTCAAAAAGAGATGAAACTCTTCTCTTGCAGACTGACCTGTCTAAAGCCAATATTGTCATTCCAAAACCAATCCAATGGAAAGATGTCAATCTTCCAGACGAATGGATCCTTGAAGGAGCCACTGCACCAAAGATTCCAAAACATCTTGAGCCCAATACAGAGTTGTAAAATGTGACTCAGTATTCCGATGGTAAAGTCAAATTATCCTTTCGGAGATTCACATCATCAAGATTGTCCGATAAAAATTCAAGTTCAAGCATTCCTTCAGTAGAAAGGAAATTTTAAAAAATCCATTCTATTATAAATCTTCATTTCCAACCTGTAAATAGCCAACCTAGGTTTTCTACTTCGGATATACCTAGTTCTTCCATACATTCTGTTGACTATACCACTAGTGTTCCTCATCCAATCTACACTAGCAGTCAACATGAACAAAGACAGGAAGGGAAGGAACCTTCTCCTCCAACTTCTCCAACTTCTCCTACGTTCTCTGCTGTCACAGAGAATGTCATTAATGTCATTGAAAAAGATTTTGAGCTGGATAAAACTCTCATGCATAATGATTTTTATTCTGATACTAATAAAGAAAAAAGACTTTGATTTTTCAAATATTTTTTAAATCAAAGAAAAGAAATTCAAGAGATTTATTATGAATTTGTAAATTCACATAAAGTTCATATATTATTTTTTGATTGGTTCGAGATATATTCTTCAGATAACAACATTTCTTATCCTTTTAAAGAGTCAAACCCTATTACTATTAGGAAGAAAATCCCTAAATGGAATCTTTCTGATAGCAATAGAACCATAGAATCTGAACATCCACCTCTTAGGAGTTTAACCATAAATCATGGTGAACCTCCTATTGAGATTAGAACCTCACCTTATAAAATCCCTAAACCTAATGATTCTGATGCGAATTTAAGTAGTATTATTCAACATAATAATTTTTGTAATACTAATTTAAATACGATAGGAAAACAACTGACTAGGATAGAAAACCAATTCCAAAAGTCAACCATAGCTGTTTCTCCTATCAGTACAAAATTAGATTATGATAAAAAGCTTAAGGAACCTATTTTCAAACCTTTTCAGGTTTCGAAAACTAGTCAAAAGCTTGTCCAATAATCAAAATCAGATTTTGCTAAAGCCATTAGAGAACAACTAGATAGGATAAAAGCTTCTTCTTTCTCATCCAATAAGGTTCAAATAGCCCCTGATACTCCTCAATCTAGCAAGATTGGAGTATTAGAACAAGACCAAATGTCTATAGCCTCTTATGATATAGAAGCCTTTAAAGAAGAACCTGCTCCTAAAGCCAACAAAATACATTGGGAATTAGCCCTACCTACTGTCACTACTCCACCAGATCTAGCCATAGATAATAGACCAAGTGCTTTAAATCAATCAAGATTTAATGCATCTTCTGTCTATGAGTGGAATATTGATGGTATGTCTGAATACAATATCTTAGGATTGTTGCAACAGATGACAATGGCAGCCAATGCCTATAAAAGCCAATCGAAAACTTCTGATAGAGCCATAGCAGATCTAGCCATAGATAATAGACCAAGTGCTTTAAATCAATCAAGATTTAATGCATCTTCTGTCTATGAGTGGAATATTGATGGTATGTCTGAATACAATATTGCCGGGTTTACAGGTCAACTCAAAGGTTGGTGGGATCATCTTCTCACCAAACAACAACAATTAGATATCTTACATTCAATTCAAGTTGACAAGAATGGAGCCCACATTCTTGATGAGTTCAATAGTCCAATTCAGGATGCTGTTGCTACCCTGATATTGACTATTTCCCTCCATTTCATAGGTGACCCTTCACACCTTCGTGATAAGAACGCTGAGTTATTACACAATTTGAGGTGTAGAAAACTTAGTGAATTCCAAAGGTATAAAACCACCTTCTTTACCCGACTCTTCTTTAGAGATGATGCAAACCATACAACTTGGAAGGAGAAATTCCTTGCAGGTTTACCAACCCTCTTAGGTGAGAAGGTTAGAAATTCCATCAAAGTCTTGTATGACAACCACATTCCTTATGATGAACTCACTTATGGTGAGTTAATCAGTTTTGTCAACAAGGAAGGTTTAAAGATGGAAAAATATCCACCGTCCACTTATTTTTTACACATTTTTAAAAAATACACAATTCCTTCATTTTTTGGCTGGAATCCACCTAAAGTTACATTTTTTTTCACTTTTCCACTTCCGTTTGGAATCCGTTAAGAAAACTAACAGAAACTTGAAAAAATGACCATTTTACCCCCAAAACGAAAATTATAATTTCACCCTAAAAATGCCAAAAATAATAAGATTTAATAATGAATATCATTATTGGTACGTTAATGAAGTACAAAAAAATCTTAACTGCTAGAGATTATAACTCAATAAATAATAAAACTTTACTTATCTTAAATTCAATTGATGGTTTGTGAGATTGGACTATTTTTAATACTACTGTTATAATTTAGCATTCTAATTACCGACATATTTTTAAAAAAAACTTGCATTTGATGTTGTGAAATTAATTTCTTTATTGATCGATGGGAAAAATTATTAGATTTAATTTGATTATTTTTTATAATTTTTAAGGTGAAATTGTAATTTTCGTTTTGGGGGTAAAATGGTCATTTTTTTAAATTTCCGTTAGTTTTCTTAACGGATTCCAAACGGAAGTGGTAAAGTGAAAAAAATATAACTTTAGGTGGATTTCAGCCAAAAAATGAAAGAATTGTGTATTTTTGAAAAAGGTGTAAAAAACGGGTGGACGGTAGATATTTTCTCTTTAAAGATTTATCAAGATTTGAAATTACAGAAAAGACTTAAATGGGAGGTTAGGAAATCTAAGTAAGAATTAGGTAATTTCTGTAAACAATTCAACTATGACCCTTTTAAAACTTCCATTTCCAAAGATTGTAATGGTGAGTGTTCTACAAAACCTCACAAGAGACATTACAAATCTAAGAGCCATAAGAAACCCTTCGTGATTTTAGAGAACTTTCTTATAAGAAGCCCTCGGGGCCTTATAAGAAGCCTAATTTCTCTAAAAAGAAAGAGTTTAAAGCCCAAACAAAAACCCCTTTTAACTACAAAAAAGCCACGTGTTATAATTGTGGAAAGAAAGGCCATACAACAAAATATTGCAGAATGAATAGGAAGCTTCATGAGCTTGGCCTTGATGAAGAAACCCTCTCCAAAGTTGCCTCTTTACTTATAGAATCTTCAGATTCTGAGTCTTCCATGACGGGAGATAGTGACCCCCTCCAAGTTGATGAGCTAATTGATTTAGAAACCTCTGCATCTAGCGGAAGTGACTCTGAATCAGATTCCTTTTTAAAGAAAATCAACGTTTTAACTAAAGACCAAGAGATTTTTCTTGAACTCGTTAAACATATTTCTGATCCGAATTTTCAAAACGAATATCTTGATAAACTTTTGAAAACGTTGGATTCTAATAAAACAGAAACTTCTAAAGTTTCAATTGTTAAAAAGAATTCTTATGATCTCACTGAAATTTTGGGTAAAAAGAAAACAAAGAAAACAATCCCCAATATCCAAGATCTTCAAAACGAATTTAAAGAAATCAAACTTGAGATTAAAGAATTAAAAGAAAAACAAAAGAATGACTCTGAAACTATTCAACTTCTTTTACAAAAACAATTAGAGGATAATTCAGATAAAGAAGTTGAATTCAACGGTGATAATGAACAAACTCTTGAAAACATTGAATCTATCCCCAATGATTTTCTATTTGTTTTAAAACAAATCACCACAAGAAAATATTTAATTAAAATCACTTTGACTTTTTCTAAAGATTTTGAAATTGACACCATTGCCCTTTTTGAACAACACTGCAAAAATGAGATAAAAGACTTGGAAGCTAAAGGTCTCATTGTAAAGTCAAGATCTCCATGGTCTTGCTCCGCTTTTTATGTTAATAAAAATTCTGAAATTGAAAGAGGTGTCCCAAGACTTGTAATAAATTATAAACCCTTAAATAAAGCTTTAAAATGGATTAGGTATCCTATACCTAATAAAAAGGATTTGCTCCAAAAACTGCATTCTGCTTTTATATTTTCAAAATTTGACATGAAATCTGGTTTTTGGCAAATTCAAATTCACCCAAAAGACCGTTATAAAACTGCTTTTACTGTTCCATTTGGACAATATGAATGAACTGTTATGCCACTCGGTTTGAAAAATGTACCCTCAGAATTTCAAAGAATTATGAATGACATTTATAACCTTTAAAGCAAGTGCATTTAATTTCTAAAGCAATCTAATTTCAAATTTGGTAAAATTAGTTACTAAAAAGAATCAACCTCGATTCAATTTGTTTTATTATATAATCAATAAAGTTTTATTTTGAAAACACACCCTGTCTTCGATCCTGGTATCATCAGACCTGAAGTAGATGCTGCTAACTTTGAGTTAAAACCAGTGATGTTTCAAATGTTGCAAACAGTTGGGCAATTCAATGGATTGCCAAATGAAGATCCTCATCTCCATATTAAATTATTCTTGGAAGTAAGTGATGCCTTCAAGATTGCTGGAGCAACGCAAGATACCTTAAGGCTGAGGCTCTTTCCTTATTCCTTATGGGATCGAGCAAGAGCATGGTTAAATTCATTGTCATCTAATTACATCGCTACATGGAATGAATTGGCTGATAAATTCCTAATGAAATATTTCCCACCAACAAAGAATGCGAAATTACGGAATGAAATTACCTCCTTCCATCAAATTGAAGATGAGAGTCTGTATGAGGCTTGGGAAAGGTTCAAGGAATTGCTCAGAAGGTGTCCTCATCATGGTATTCCCTGTTGCATTCAATTGGAAACTTTCTACAATGGGTTAAACCCGAGCACAAGGTTAATGGTGGATGCTTCAGCAAATGGGGTTCTGTTATCCAAATCCTACACTGAAGCTTATGAAATTTTGGAGAGAATTGCCAATAATAATTACCAATGGCCTTCAGCTAGGCAACCAGTAGCCAAAGGATCAGCAGGGGTACACAACATTGATACAATTACAGCCCTATCAGCTCTAGTAACTTCATTGACTAACATGGTAAAAGCCATGGCAGCTGCTCCAGCAACAGTAAACTAAGTTGCTGAACTTTCTTATGTCTACTATGGTGAAGATCATGATTTTGATAATTGTCCTGGAAATCCAGCCTCAATAAATTATGTGGGTAACTTCAATCGACAACCTCAGAACAACCCATATTCAAATACTTACAACCCAGGCTGGAAACAAAACCCAAATTTCTCATGGAGCAATCAGAATCGAAATGCTCTAGTATTAAATGGACTAAGTAGAAACACACAGCCACAACCACCTGGTTTTCATCAACAGAGGGCAGAAGCATATCAGTCAGGATCCAATCACTTCATTGGAAGTATTAATCAAGGAGTACATTGCAAAGAATGAAGCAATTGTGCAGAGTCAAGCTGTGTCCTTGAGGAACCTTGAAAATCAAATGGGACAATTAGCTATAGCAATGAGCAGCAGAACTCAGGGAAGCTTACCTAGCAACACAGAAAATCCTAGGAGAGAGAGCAAAGAACAATGCAAAGTGATTAGTCTGAGATCTGGAAAGCATGTTGATACCCCAGTTGAGGTAACAAAAAATGGGATGGAATGCAATTCAGCTCAAAAACCAACTCAAAAGGGAAGCTTGTTACAGCAGACTCCACATCAAGACTCTGATGCCAGGGATCCAGCTACAGTAACGACAAAAGAAATTCAACCAGAACTTGCTGAAAAAGAAGTTACAACACCAGTAGCCACAACGTGCACCAACTTAAACAAACTAGAGGTGGGTAACTCCTGAATCTAACCAGCAGTTTAGACATCCACCACCCTTCTCTCAAAGGTTCTAGAAGCAAAAACAAGACAAGCAGTTCAGCAAATTTCTGAAAGTACTGAAGCAATTGCACATAAATATACCTTTTGTGGAAGTTTTGGAACAAATGCCAAATTATGTGAAATTTCTAAAAGATATCTTGGCATGAAAGAGAAGGCTGGGAGAATTTGAAACTGTTGCCCTAACACAGGAAAATAACCATATGCTTCAGAGTAAAATTCCCACAAAATTGAAAGATCCAGGGAGTTTTACAATACCCTACTCTATAGGGAATATGTATGCTGGTAGAGCACTTTGTGATTTGGGAGCTAGTATTAACTTGATGCCATTATCTGTGTTTAAGTAGCTTGGAGTGGGGGAGTGCAGACCAACAACTGTCACTCTACAATTGGCTGATAGATGTAATGCATATTCTGAAGGAAAGATAGAGGATGTACTGGTGAAGGTTGACAAATTTATTTTTCCAGTGGATTTCATTGTGCTGGACTTTGAAGCTGACAAAGGGTGCCCATTATACTTGGCAGACCCTTTTTAGCAACTGGAAAAACTCTGATAGATGTGCAGAAAGGAGAGCTGACCATGAGAGTAAATGATCAACAAGTCATATTTAATGTACTAGAGGCTATGCGAAACCCTGATGAAATAGAAGATTGTAATTTCTTAAGTGTAGTGGATCTTGTTGTAGTAGACAGAATGGACAAATGCTGTAGTCATGTACTTAACAAAGTCACCACCTTAAGGAGGTTGAAGAGGAAGATGTTGCAGCAAGTCAAACAAATTGAATGGACAAATAACAATCTAATCGGCACACCAAAGTCATTGAACACCTGAATCTTTCAGACAGGGAAGTAAAACCAACTTTACTATCTATTGAATCACCCCCTAGTCTTGAATTAAAACTGTTACCTTCACATTTAAAGTATGCTTATCTTGGTCAAAACAACACACTCCCTGTAATCATTTTGTCTACTTTGGATGCAGGACAAGAACAAAGCCTAGTGGATTTGCTGGGAAAATACAGAAGAGCAATTGAATGGACCATGGCAGATATAAAGGGTATCAGCCCATCAATATGTATGCATAAGATCCTTTTAGAAGACTGTTCTAGCAATTCGGTGGAGCACTAGAGAATGTTGAATCCTATTATGAAAGAAGTGGTGAAGAAGGAAATCATCAAATGGTTAGATGCTGGAATCATATACCCAATATCAGACAGTTCATGAGTAAGCCCAGTTCAGTGTGTTCCAATGAAAGAAGGGATAATAGTAATGGCTAATGAGAATAATGAACTTATTTCTACAAGGACAATGACTGGATGGAGAGTGTGTATGGATTACATGAAGCTCAACAAAGCCACAAGGAAAGACCATTTCCCATTTCCATTCATCGATCAAATGCTGGACAGGCTTGCTGGAAAACAATACTACTGTTTCTTAGATGGGTATTCAGGCTACAACCAGATTGCTATAGCACCAGAGGATCAAGAGAAGACTACATTTACTTGTCCTTATGGAACATTTGCCTTCAGAAGAATGCCTTTCGGGTTATGCAATGCTCCAGCAACTTTTTAGAGATGCATGATGTCTATATTTTCTGATATGATAGAGCAGACTTTGGAAGTTTTCATGGATGATTTCTCACTTTTTGGAGAAACATACATCAATTGTTTACATAACTTGGAAGAAGTTCTTAAAAGATGTGAGATGACCAACTTAGTACTTAATTGGGAGAAGTGTCATTTTATGGTGCAAGAAGGAATAGTATTGGGTCACAAGATATTCAAGGATGGTATTGAGGTAGACAAAGCCAAGATAGAGGTAATCGATAAACTGCCACCCCCAACTTCAGTAAAGGGGATTAGGAGTTTTTTGGGTCATGTTGGATTCTACAGAAGATTCATTAAGGATTTTTCCAAAGTAACCAAACCTCTGTGTTCATTGCTGGAGCATGACAAACCATTTCACTTTGACAAAGAATGCCTTCAAGCATTCAGAAAATTAAAGAAAGCCCTCATTACTGCTCCAGTAGTTATATCTCCAGATTGGAATTTACCATTTGAATTGATGTGTGATGCTAGTGATCATTCTGTGGGAGCAGTATTAGGGCAAAGGAAGAATAAGGTTTTTCATTCCATATACTATACAAGCAAAACTTTCACTCCAACACAAATCAACTACACCACTAAAGAGAAAGAGTTGTTGGCAGTAGTTTTTACTTTTGACAAATTCAGGGCTTACCTGGTAGGTACTAAAGTAACTGTTTACACAGACAATGCAGCCATCAAATATTTAATTTCAAAGAAGGATGCCAAACCAAGACTAATAAGATGGATCTTATTGCTTCAAGAATTTGATCTAAAAATTAAAGATAAAAAGGGGACTGAAAATCAAGTGGCAGATCATTTATCACGGTTGGAAGCAGACACTAGTACAATGACAAGGAAGAGCATCACTGAAACTTTTCTTGATGAACAGCTGATGGTAGTACAGTAAGCACAGATGCTGCAGCAATCAGAATCTCCTTGGTATGCAGATTTTGCTAATTATCTAGTCAGTGGGTTGCTACCCCCTGAGCTAAAATTTCAAGAAAAAAAGAAATTCCTTCATGATGTTAAAAGCTACCAGTGGGATGACCCACATCTATATAAACTATGCTCAGATCAAGTAATTAAAAGGTGTGTTGCAGCAGAAGCAATACCTCATATACTGGAATCATGTCATGCTGCAGCATATGGAGAACATTTTGGGGGTCATAGAACAGCTGCCAAAATTATGCAATCAGGTTATTTTTGGCCCACTATTTTTAAAGATACTTATGACTTTGTTGAAGGGTGTGACAGATGTCAACGAACAGGGAACATAACTAGCAGACATGAGATGCCATTGACCAACATACTGGAAGTGGAAGTCTTTGATGTTTGGGGAATAGATTTCATGGGACCCTTTCCCCATCCTTTAGGAACTTATATATCCTGGTTGCTATAGATTATGTCTCTAAGTGGGTGGAAGCTACGACATTACCTACCAATGATGATAAAGCCGTGGTAACTTTTCTTCAAAAAAATGTTTTCTCCAGGTTTGGCACCCCTAGAGCAATTATTAGTGATGAACGTGCACAGTTTTGCAACCAGATCTTTGCTGCTGTAATGATGAAATATGGAGTCAGACACAAGGTAGCAACAACATATCACCCACAATCAAATGGTCAGGCTGAAGTGTCCAACAGAGAAATTAAGAAGATTTTAGAAAAAATGGTGAACCCAACAAGGAAGGATTGGTCTTTACATTTGCATGATTCTTTATAGGCCTACAGAACAGCATACAAAACCCCAATCGACATGTCTCCTTACCAAATTTTTTATGGCAAGGCTTGTCATTTGCCCCTAGAGCTAGAGCATAAAGCACACTGGGCACTCAAGAAACTAAATTGGGACATGCATGCTGCAGCAGAACAAAGGAAGCTTCAACTGTGTGAGCTTGATAAATTAAGGTTATTTTCGTATGAAAATGCCAGAATTTATAAAGTAAGAACAAAACACTAGCATGACAAGCATATTCAACACAGGCAGTTCACCCCTGGTCAATTAGTGTTGCTCCACAATACAAGACTAAGATTGTTTCCGGGAAAGCTCAAGTCACGATGGTCTGGCCCGTTTAAGCTGTTAAAATCTTACCCTCATGGAGCTGTTGATCTTTTGGATGAACAAACAGTCCACCAATTCAAGGTTAATGGGCACAGGGTTAAACATTATATACATCCAGCAACAGAAGGTTCAAAGTAGGTGTTACTCCTTCAAGAACCTAGCAATTGAGCAAAGACAAAAGGTCAGACTGAAGGATCTTAAATCAAGCACTTCATGGGAGGCAGCCCATTGAGGAACCAACCACTATGAACCAATTTTGATATCCTTTGGGTTTATGAACAACCATTCCTCATTACTATTTTCGCTAATCGTGTTTTGTTATTTTAAAACATTTTACATTATTGCATTCCTTATTTTCAATGTCATTTAATCTATTTATTTTCATAATTTTAAACTTAATTTTAGTTTGAAATAAAGGTGGCAATTGCATTTCTTATTGAGAAGTGCAAATATCTGGTGACAGAACTCATGGGACAGCAACCACGTGTCAGAAGATTTGGTATGGATTCTGTGCACGACATTGAAATGAGCAAAGGGGGGCTGAAGCAACAATTTTTCCCGTTACAGTAAATTAAAGGCTAGAGCCTTCACTTATCATTGGAGATGAAATCATGACAGATGGATGCTCGGATATAGATAGAAATTGCGGAAACAAATCTCCGAAATCACAACTTTAATTTCAATAACCGATAATTTTGGGATATGCACATTTAATTCAAATATTTTATTCCCTCAATTATCTCTAAGTTGTTGTAGTTATCTTCACATTACAGTCCACTATAAATAGGAGTCATTGTGCTTAGTGTTCACGCCACTATTCCCCATCTCTTTCGCAAGTCCAATTCTCCTAATTCTTAACCACTTTTTCTCTTTTTATTCTCAGAAATAGTAGCTTCAATCTGTTCTTGCTGCAGCAATGTCGAAATGCAAGAAAACAGCCAATCGCCTAAAAAATCCATCACGATTCCAGAGTTACCACGCTGAGGAAAAATACGAATAATTCATAGAGCCACGTCGTATTCTGGAAGAAAAAGGGTTTAAATTTCCAGACCAACTCACTAGAATTGTGAAAACAATTCATAATGCTGCAGCAAAGAGAGGATGGCTAGAGTTTTGCAAACATCCTCGTAATCCTGTACTGTCGGTGGTAAAATAATTTTATGCCAATTTGATAAGTCCTGATCAGCACAACATCTGGGTAAGAAATACTCTTGTTCCATTGGACTCCCGTGTTATTAATGTTTTTATAACTTACCTGCTGAGATTACTTGTGAGTATGCTAAATTGCGTGATAAGTTAACCCCGAAAAAGTGGAATACCATTTTTACAACTCTTACCATCGAAGGGGCATCATGGGTTAACGAGGAAGGACGTGTGGTTAACAGAATAAATTTGAAACCTATTGCTAAAGTGTGGGTGAAAATTTTAAAATCTAGGCTTATACCCACCACTCACACTACAACGGTTTCACAAGAAAGATTGGTTTTGCTATATGTCCTTGTTAGAGGGCTGCCCATAGATGTGGGTAGCATCATTGAAAAAGAAATCCGAGAGTGTGCAGCCAAAACTCATTAAACTGCTGCGTTGTTATTTCCTTCACTTGTCACCAGCATTTGTGCAGTTTCAGGTGTTCATCTTGAAGCCAGCGATGAGCATGTCAAAAATGATGGTGCCTTTATGGCACGAACAATTGAAAGAGTTGCTGGCGAAAGTGCTGGAACAACAACTGAACCAGCTGTTGTAATAGAAGCAAGACGAACTCTCAACTTAGAACAAGCCATCCAGGCACTCAGCACTAGTATCCATCAGTGTATAGAAGCTCAGCAGAGGGAAAATGGTAGGTTTTGGAGCTGTCTACAGCACCTGGATGGACAATTACACCAATTCACTGATTACATGAAACGCAATCATCGGAACTTCCCTGCTTCCCTGCTCCAGCAATACAATTTGGACACTAGCACTACAGGTGCTCCAGCAGAGACCAGTGAAGAAGCCACTGCTTCAGATGAACCAGCAGAGTAAGCTACAACTGAACTTCCAGCAGAAGTTGACTCAGAAGATGCTGAACCATCTGATCTACCTGCGGATGAAGGTGACAAATCTGAGACTGATAGCTCACCCTCAGAGGGAGAGGAGAATTCAGAGCAAGAATGTGAGGAACCACCCATCCCATCCCAGTCTAAAACTAGGAAGCAACACATTATTCAAGAAGAGGAGGAGGAAGACCTTGACATGGAGCCACCTATTCCAGTCTTTGTAGGCAAAGGAAATGCCAAGGGTAAAGAAAAAATGGTAACACCTCCAGCCTCTGACGATGGGATGGAGCAAATTGATGCTGAACTGGCTGCTGCAGCACCCAGAGCCATGCCTACATCTGAGCAAGCCACGCAACTACTTGAGGTCATTGCTGCCATCACAGCTGAGGGCCAGGCAGCTGATGCATTGACCCCTAAACCTCCACAACAAACTTCTAACCAGCCTATCCGCACCAGTCCAAGGCAACCCAGTAAAAAAAAAGGCAGTACATCTGCGGGTACTGCTACAGCAACCCCAGCAACAACTCCTTTCACCAGCCCTGTAGCGAAAAGGACAAAGCCATTACCAGCCACCTCCCCAAAGGCTTCACCAAAGGATAAGCTGCGTAGGGCCTCCAAGAAGCGCTGATAGCAACGACATCATGGGTTGCAGTCCCCACCACAGGGGAGTACTTTTATCTCACTAGTTGCCTTCTTTTTCTTAAAAAAAGAAGATTTGTTTGTCCATTTGTGTGTTATTATTTTTGTTCGCTTGTGAGGACACAACACCTCTCCAGTTTGGGGGGATTGTTTCCGAATGCATGTGTTTTAGGTATGTGTTTACGTTTGGGTTGTGTGAAGCTCTATTATCTATTATTTGTGTATGGATTTAAAAACCTAATGAAGATAAATTGAGTGCTATTCAGTATTTATGAGAATGCCAAGTAAAGATAGTTATAGATAGAAGTGAAATTATATCCCGACACGTAGCCCGTGATTGAGTTGTATGAGACTGCTAGAGCAAAACCAAAAGAATAGAAAAAATCTTAAGTTTTGAAGGGAGAAGCATGTTGAGTGACTGTGATATTAATAAAATAAAACTTTGCTCCAATGGCTTAAGTTGCTGAGTAACCAGATCTGAGTATGCACCCCATATACAGAAATGTGTAAAAAGGCAGCGAGAGTTATGAGCAGTGTTGTAGCATATATATATATTTAGTAAAAAAAAAATTTATGTCCTCTGTCTACGGCATTGAGTAGCCAGGCCTATTCATGAGCTCCATTTTCAGCCTTGAGTCAAAGATATCTTGAGATAAGACTATGCCATATATATTGCTGCAACAACTCTTATCTTGGCATGGTTTGAGTAATTGAGTGTCATCATTACAAGTGATTGACATTCACATGAAAATAAATGTTACAGTGAGGAGGTTGATCATCCCCCAAGTTATCAATGTTAAACCTATTACAGTTTGAATATGTGGAATTTATGCTACCCCTTGTAAGAATGAAGTATATGATTGCTGAAATTTCAGCAATCCTTTGGTAATGTTACAGCATATCGGAAATTTAATCACAAAGGCAGTACACACACACTATGGATAGAAAGAAGCTTAAGTCTAGAACTGATTTACTATGGGCATTTTTGTATGATTGGGATTATGATATGAAGGTGGAAGAATCTTTGCAAGTTTGATAAAAGAGCTGAAGTTGTATACATGTTTGTTTGCGGGAAATATTAGTATGTGTCATTACTTGAGGACAAGCAATAGTTTAGGTTTAGGGGTGTGATAACTCTAGGAAATGAGAGTTATTACATATGTTCTAGACTTGAACAAAGGTCATTTAGAGAGCAAATAATGTGTTTTGATTACATTTTGGTGACCTTTTGCATAAACATTTATTTTAGTTGAGTTTTAACAAGTTTTACTGGAATCATAGTAATATGTGCTAAAAACAGGTTTTAAAATTGTAGGTTTTAAATTCATGAAAGGATACAGAGACAGTAGATGAGAAAGGGGAGGAAAGAAGATGGTCACAAAATAAAGAAAGCACAATCGGAAATAATACAAGAGCTGTTGCGGATGTTAGAGCAACTAGTGCTATAGCAATCTGGGAGTAACGCGGGAGAGAATATACGCGCGGTCAGCAATTAAATCATGATCTGCATGTTTCCTAATTTAAACACATGCACGCTCATAGGTTTCGATTTTTAACCTAATTTGCAATATAAAAAGAACGACGCACCACACAATAAGCGGCAGAGAATTGTTATCATCCAAAAACAATTAAAAAGGCGAGAAGAATGAGAAGATTGGGGAGTGCTGTTCGGCATCATTGAAAAACCGAGAATGATCCTTCGACTTTCATCGTGCTCAATTCATATTATCTTTCTTCCTTTGATTGATTGGATGTATTTTGTGATCAGTATATTTGTGTTTGCTTTTCTCATTCAGAATATGAACTAAATTTAAGTGCAGTTGAGTGACAAATAATCCAATGGGTTCTTGACTGTTCTTATATGTTGCTGTGATAATGTTGTAGCATTATACTCTAATAGTTTTTATGATCATAATTGTTATTTCGGTTGACCACCCATTTAATGATTTCAGTTAAGATAGAGCAGCAAAAGGGCATGTCTTAGCGGACATTATTGGAGTATTATTTGTTCTTAAGTTGAGTTTCCTAGATTAGGTCATCTTAAATCCCATAAAGGGCAATACTTGAATTAAGATTTATGATATCCTAGATATAGGTGTTCACCTTGTAGGGTAGAGAGATTAAAAGTCATAAAGCCATCCATTAAATTTATGAGCAACTGGTCATTGTTAGTAGATTTGAAAGTATGAGATTTCCAACATGCGATAGTTGCGGAAGCAGATTTGTTATACCTAGTGCTGCAGCACTTACCACAACAACTGGTGCTAATTCGGTAATGAACAGTCACCTCATTAGGAGAGTTTGATCATTCAACTACTACATTCTCAATTGAATCTTAAACACAATTAACTTAGTTTATTTCGTACAAGTATTAGTTTATTTCTATCTCTCATAATTATTCGTTACGGAAGAACAATTTGACAAATGTTTGTTTCGATTTTTAGTTGGTTGCATTATTGTGATTGCTTTGGCACTTTGAGTAACATCAATCCCTGTGGAGACGATCTTGAATACTCATTACTTTGTTACTTGTTGTGTATACTTGCACTTTGGCATTGGTAATAATTGATTACATAAATCAACCAACACAGACCATATAAATCCATATCCGTATATATATCAAAATAGGCTTTTCAAACATGTCAAACATATATATTGTTTATTCTGATTCGTTTGGAAATATAGTTTACTTACCTCCTGGCATCCTCGAGTAACAAATGCATATCGATATCATCAGCCTAAAATGAATAAAAATACTCTTATAAGATAAAATTAAATCATAATCCTAAACTCCAATATTCTCAAATTTATCAATATAGTCACATTCCATACTCAACCTCAAATAATTTCAATTTAAATCATAAACCACCAAAATACTTATAATTCCTGAAATTGAGGATTTGGTGTAATTAAGATTACGAGGGTAATTTGTTGAGTTATGATTTCAGAGTATTTTAATGATTTACGGACTCGAGGGTATTTGAGTAATTTTATCGATAGGGGAGTTGTAAAGTATGGATAGGTGTTCGTTTCGAGTTTATTGCATAAATTTAGTCCTAATTCCGATTTACGAAAAATAATTATGTCGTTTCCTTGATTTAGGAGGATCTGCAAGCGAGAACCGGTCTGTAGACGTGGACGATAACCAAGCGCGAACACCGTCACTGTGAGTGGAATATACAAAACTTATTTTCATAGTTAATTATGATAGTAAAACATGTTTGTGAAATAAGTGTTTTAAATGTTCTGATTTAATGATTTCTTCAAAATGGATTTTATTCGCGCATTGGTATTTTATTAAAATGTGTGGTTAATGATTTTGCATATCGACTTTGAAAAAAGTATAATAGTATTTTATTAAAATGTTTGGTTAATTATTTTGCGTATCAACTTTGAATAAAGCATGATAGTATTTTTAAGACAAGAAAAATGGATACAAATGTGGTATGATTTAAAGTATGGTTAAAAGGTATGTGAATATGAGTATAATGATTGTTTTTGAAATCATTAGACAGTACCATTTCCCTCCAGATACAATGATACAGATGAGATGAGATGAGATGCCTTTGGGGCCCGTCTGAATACACATAGGGGCTTTGGGCCGTGTTTGGGCGTTTCTGTCATGTGGGGGCATATGCATGTAGTATGATGGTTATAGAGATACATATATGAGATACAGACAAATATTGAGATACATATGATACAAATGAGATATAAGCCTTTGGAGCCCCTCTAAGTACACAGAGGCTTTGGGCCGTGTGCTTGGGCGCTTTTGTCCTTTGGGGACTAGATTATGCATGCACAGATATGATGAGATATGAGATGGTATTTCTCTATCTATTCGTGTAGCTCCGGGCGTGACAGTACCTAGATAGTACGTCATTGCCCGTCTGTTGAGGCTTGGATATGATGAGATTATTTCCCTGGGTACTTGTTTGGTGATGATTTTCATATTTGTGTATTGTATATGATATTGTGATATGATTTCCATGGTTATTTAGTACAATATTATATATGTTTTTCATGGTTAGTATTCTGATTTAATTGTTAAATGATTTATTACTGATTTCTCGCATATGGTTTGATGAAATCGTGTTTGGAAATGATATGATTATTTCTTTAAAGTAAGAATTAATTTTCAAAAACTACTATCCACTCACTGATCCTACTGAATTTTATACTCACCCGGTTTTTATTATACTTTCCCCTTACCAGGAGGTTGCAGGTACACCAGCGACTGTAAATATATTTTGAGTCTTGGCCACGTGATGATGTTAGAAGATATAGATGATTTTTGTTAGGACATGTTGGTTATCTCATTCTTTTAGGATTGTATAATTTTGTTATATTATTCTTTTGGGATTAAGAATAAACTGGGATATTAATATTAGTTATAATATTATCTTTTGAGACTCTGGAGTTATTGTGAGAGGGTTCAATTTTTACCAAAGCTTCCATGCAAATTACACGAGTTGGACGCACATTATTGCACGACACTGGAATCATTATTAGGTTTATTCTCAAGTTATGAATCTTATAACCAGAATTTTGACGTAAGAGATAATTTTAACTTGGATTAGAATGAGATCAGATGAATTCTTGTAGATGCTTTGCAAGAAACTCAACTTATGGCAACTGAACATTGGAAAAAAGTATGAGAGGAGGTGTATATTTCAAGTGGAAGATTAAATATGACATATATAGCCAGTCTCCTACAAAAAAACACATGTACTGATATTATATAATATTTTTTTTACGAACCAAGACTACTGACTAGAATTTCGTATTAAAAAAAAAAGTAAAGATGAGCTCCAGGCTGAAGTCAATTACAAGAAATAGGAACTATTAATTTATATGGTAATCGGGTTCTATAGGAAAATAAGAATTTTTGTAAATTTTATTAGCTAATAAGTCTATCAAATTATTAATTTACTACATTGGCCTTGAGTCGAGACTGATAATTGACTTAAATTGTAGAGACAAAATTATTGAGCATTAACATACCCAAATCAGAACTATCAGATAGGAGCTTCCTTTTTCCGTTGACTGAACTCCGGTCACCGTTGATCGGCAGTGGCAATTCGGAGGATCCGCGAACGAGAATCAACCCATGGATGTTGTTGATATCGATTTTGGACTTTGTCACTGTGAGTAGAATATACAAAATCTATTTTCATAGTATATCCTGATTTTATGATACAATACAACATGTTTTGATAAATAAGTATTTAATGCTCTGACTTGATGATTTCCTAGAAAATGGATTTTTAACTACGTGCTGTTATTTATTATTATTAAAAATGAGTTTGATTAATGATTTTTTTTATCGTTTTTGAGTAAATGCATGATAATAGAATTGAGTGCACTTGAGAAATGTTAAATTAAATAGAAATGAAATTTCAGGTGTGATTATATGTTTATGTACATGTGTATATAAGGTTGTTTGGAAAATCATTAGACAATACCCTTCCCCTTCAGATACAGTGATACAGATGATACGAGATGAATACAATGATACATATGATATGAGATGAGAGGCCGTTGGGGCCTGTCTGAACACATACATAGAGGCTTTGGGCCAGTGTTTGGAGACTTTTGTCTTTTGGGGGCGTATGCATGCAATATGATGATTACATAGATACATATATTGAGATACAGATGATACAGATGAGATGTGGTGATACAGATGAGATATGATGATACAGATGTGATATAGGCCTTTGGGGCCCATCTGAGTACACACAGAGGCTTTGGGCCGTGTGCTTGGGCGATTTGTCCTTTGGGGACCAGTTATGCATGCACAAATATGATGGGATATATGATATATGAGATGATATTTCCCCGTCTATCCGTGTAGCACCAGGGCATGACGGTATTTAGATAATATGTCATTGCCTGTCTGTTGAGGTCTGGATATGAGACATGATGAGATATATAAGATGCTACTTATCGATCTATCCGTGTAGCTCCGGGGCATGGCAGTACTTAGATAGTATGTCATTGCCTGTCCCTCGAGGTCCGGATATGAGATATGAGGCATATGAGATGGCATTTCACTGTCTACCCGTTTCAGTTTTGGGGCATGATGGTTCCTTGATTACCCGTCCGTTAAGGTCTGGGTATGACGACATTATTCTCGTGGGTACTTGGTTGGTGATAGTTGTTAACATATATGTTAACAATCTCCCCCTTTTTGATGATGACAAACGTTTTATGTATTTAAAAAATGATTGCACAAATTGCTTCCCCTAAATGTAAGCTTCTCTTACAATTTAGCTAAATTAACAAATTTAAATACAATTTTGACACATTCTCCCCCTGACAACAAGTATTACCTCAAATACAAGTTTAGTAATATTACTCCCAAAATATTATAAATTATGATACATGCCAACTCCATACACAAATCATCACAAAAATATCATGAACCATTATTCCATCAATTACCAAGCCAACAACTCATAACATAAAATTATCATATAAAGCACCCATGTAATCAAATCATTATCATATCTCAAAATCATCACCATAATCACATATTAATAATCAAAACAATATTCAAGAGTCCGTGTTATTCTCCTCCTTTTGACAACATCGAAGTGATATATTACTTTGTCTCCCCCTTTGGACAACAAAAAGTTCAAAATGCATATTATCCAAAATCATATTATATGCTCTCCCTAAATAAATGGCCAATTTAAAATTTTAACCAAAATAATTTTATCCGAAAACATATCATATTTATCTCCCCCTTCATCGTAAAAAAAGAAAAGATAGATAGATGCAATCGAAACAAGATCATCAAAAACAATTCGATGAAGATGTTACCCATTATGTGCGAGTAAATATTTCGGGAAAGTCTCCCCTTATAAATACACAAATTCTCAAATACACAACATGGTTAAAAAGATATAAGCTTCAACAATTATAACAAACCAACAACTTTACAAATTCATTAAGCAACACATAAGTGTATAATTGCAATATAAGATCATCAAAATCAAACAAAGGCATCATGATAAATCATTTAATGTTATACACAATGATAATTCAATTATGTAAACATGTTATCATACTTTCGTAAATTCAAGCTACTATCCATTTATCATAATCCATTAAAAAAATAGGCAAGATAATTTTATCCATATCATACTAATGCACTTAATGTTATGATGAAATATGAAATACTTATTAAGATTAAAAGACCGTCACTTATAATCAATAAGGCAATAATTGTTACCAAAACAATTAAATCATCTTACTCATTATTTTCTCTTAAATCATGATCAAATGATTATCCTCATAAGCTTTCATCAAGGAATTCTCCACCATTCCTTGATTGTGGTACCTACAAAAAAAATATTCAAGTTGTGCCCTTTGGTACCCAAATACTCTTGGGTCCTTGAGTGTTAGCAATGATTCCTTTTGGAACCCAAACACATTTTATTCCATAATATACTTTTCTTTTAATAGGACAACCAAGCTTCATGTGACCGTTTTGATTACAATAATGACATACAACTTGATTGTTAATTGAGGTACTCTTCACAAAGTAATTCTTATAATACTTTTGTTTCAAATTTGACTTATAGCCAATACCTCCTTTGTCAAATACACATTTTTGTGAATTAAGCATGTTATCCAATATCTTTTGCCCATTTGTAAATTTCAAAACAATCTTATTTAACTCATTGCTCTTTTTCTTAAGCGTTTCGTTTTCATTTATTAATTCATCAACATGTGATTTCTCATGCTCATACGAAGTACTTTGTTTACATGTGAATGATGCAATTCTATCATGCAACGTTTTATTATCTAACTCTAGTCCTTTAATCTTTTCATTTAATGAATCATTGCATTTTTGTAAAGCATTCTTTTCATTTTTCAAGTCATCTACATATGATTCTAGATGCTCATGTGAAGTGCTACATTTCTCATTTGATAATACAACTTTATCATGCAATGTTTTATTCTCTAATTCTAGGCATGTAATCTTTGCACATAGAGATTCATTTTCATTTTTGAGCTCTACTATTTTGTTTTTAAGACATGCATTCTTTTTACCAATTTTTATCCAATTATCATGCAATTCTTTAAAAGCATCATATAATTCATCATAAGTAAAAAGATCATTTACCTCATCAAGTTCATCATCTGATTCATCTCCAATTGCCATGAGAGCTAGATTTGTCTTTTCTTGATGCTCTTCATCATCACTTGTTTCCTCATCGCTATCATCCCATGTGGCTACCATTGCTTTCTTCTTGAGCTTGTTGAGAAGAGGACATTCCATTCTTATATGGCCAAGCTTCTTGCACTTATAACATTTGATTAATTCCTTCTTCTCCTTTCGGTTCTTGAGGTCTCTAAATTTTCTTCGCTCACCGGATTTCTTAAAAAGTTTTCTGAACCTCCTAGCCAGCATATCCATCTCCTTCTCATCCAACTCACTTTCCTCATCACTCTCATATTTCGAGGCTTTGAGAGCAATGCTTTTCTTCTTATCCTCATTGCCTCTTTCGGCTGCCATGTCTTCCTCATAAGAAATAAGAGAACCAATTAAATCATCAATAGGTAAGATATTCAAATCTTTAGCTTCCTCAATGGCAGTCCTTTTTGGTCTCCATTCCTTAGGTAACGACCTAATGATTTTCTTAACTTTCTCGCTATTTGAAAAGGTCTTTCCTAGGGCTCCTAGAGTATTCACTATGTTCGTAAATCTAGTATACATAGAATACACACTCTCATTTTGTTCCATTTGGAACAATTCATATTGCCGAGTTTACCTACTAATTTTAGACTCTTTCACTTGATTCGTGCCTTCATAAACAACTTCAAGTTTGTGCCAAATTTCATTAGCACTTTCACAACTAGACACTCTATGAAACTCTTTCTTATCTAGTGCACAAAACAAGGCATTCATGGCTTTGGAATTTAGAGAAGCTTTTCTCTTTTCCAATTCATTCAATTCTCGTGAAGGTTTTGGAATATCTTCCCCAACTTCGTTTTTAGTCAAAGGCATAAATGGACCATCACAAACAATTTCCCAAATTTCATAATCTAAAGCTTGTAAATAAATTCTCATCCTAGTTTTTCAATATGAGTAGTCATTACCGTCAAAGAACGGTGGTCTAATTATGGATTGTCCTTCCCTAAAGGTTGAGTCACTATAGGTTGCCATGGATCTTTAACTCTAGACGGTTAAGTTTACACAAGAGCACCTTACTCTGATACCAAATGAAATACTAACTAGGCAACCCAAGAGGGGGGGTGAATTGGGATATTAAAAATTATTCAATTTTAAAACAAAACGCAATGCAAATCCAAAACTAATTTAAAGCAATAACAAATAAATCAATCACAATATAAAAAGATAAGGGAAGAGAAAACAAACACAATGATTTTTACGTGGTTCGGCAATCCCCGCTTACGTCCACGCCTCCAAACTCACCGGGCTTGAGGATTTCACTAAGCTAGCCTCCCAAGGCTTCAAACGCTTACAATTGACTTCCAAGGTGTCAATGAACCTTTACAACAAGAGATTATCCCCAATATCGGCGAGCCGTTTATCACAATTGTCGGATCGCCGTTTAGGTTCAGAGGCTAATCTTCAATTTTATTAGATGTCGGCGAGCCGTTATCAAGATGTCGGATCGCCGTTTTCTATAGTAACGGCTACAGTAACTGCTATAGTGAAATATTTCCCAAATTTATAGTTTGACCCCAAAACGTTATAAAACTGTATTACGGCCTAAAAAGTTATAAAACTTTGCAAATAGGTCCAATTTCAGAATTTCTAAGGAATGCTTTGTTAATCTCAAAACTTTATGAAACTATGGTATAGCCCAAAATGCTATGACACTTTTCAAATAAGTCCTTCTCCAAAATTTCAAACAATACTTGTTTATTTCAAAGTTTTCAAAATTCACTGTAGAAAACGGCGATTCGACATCTTGATAATAGCTCGCCGACATCTAACAGAATTGAAGATTAGCCTCTGGACCTAAACAGTGATCCGACAATTGTGATAAACGGATCGCCGATATTTAACAGAACTGAAGATCAGCCTCTGGACCTAAACGGCGATCCGGCATCTAGATAACGGCGATCCGACAATTTGAAAAATCAGCCCAACGGTCATATTGACCAGTCAAATGGCGATCCGACATCTAGTTAATGGCGATCAGACAGTGTGCAGAAAGTCAATAACAGCTAGTTTTCAGCTCCAACTATAAATAAGCTCAATCCAATTCAAACAATGAGAGATCCAAGAGTTATCATTGAGCTTGCTATTGAGCATAAAACTATTATTGAGCTTTGAACTTGTTTTTGTTTCTTTGATTCACACATTGAGCATTCATTTGTAATCAAACACATTGTGTGAGAGAAAATTCATTTGTAATATTTATCCTTGAGAGGTTGTAAGTGTTGAGATACACTTGTGTTAAGAGATTGGGGATAATCTCTTGTTGTAAAGGTTCATTGACACCTTGGAAGTCAATTGTAAGCGTTTGAGGCCTTGGGAGGCTAGCTTAGTGAAATCCTCAAGCCCGGTGAGCTTGGAGGCGTGGACGTAGGCGGGGATTGCCGAACCACGTAAAAATCATTGTGTTTGTTTTCTCTTCCCTTATCTTTTTATATTGTGATTGATTTATTTGTTATTGCTTTAAATTAGTTTTGGATTTGCATTGAGTTTTGTTTTAGAATTGAATAATTTTTAATATCCCAATTCACCCCCCTCTTGGATTGCCTAGTTAGTATTTCAATAGTTTTCAGTATTCAGTGTTCGATATTATAAGTGTTATGATTTCATTGATTTTATACGGATTTATGGGATATTGTTATTCCAGTGTATGATTTGAATTAAACAAGTTTATGTAAGTTCTTATGATATTTTGATGAAATTGTCTTTGGTAAAGATTTATAGTTTATTTAAAGTCTTATGAAATTTTGATGAGATTGTCTACAGAAGAATTAAATTATTTTAAAGTAAATTTTTTTTTCAAAAATTGGTATCCCCTCACTGAGCTCACTGAGTTTTATACTCACACTGTTTTTATTATATTTCCCCCCACAAGAGACTTGTAGGTACATCAGTCGACCCAGCAACAATAGTTAGATTTGATTTTATGGCCACGTGATGGTGTTAGAAATCATAGATATTATGTTGGGATATTTTGGATTGTATAATATATTACATATTTGTGAATAAGGATAATCTATTGTATTTTGACAATATATTGTTTGGGTAATATTCGATATGTTGATTGAGGAAGTTGTTGTGGAGGTTGGTTGAATATTGAGCTATTTTTGGGAGTGTTAATTTTATAGATTTTATTTTTTTTCTATTTCAAAGTCAATTGAAAGGAATTTAGATCTATTATAAATAGATGTAGGCAATTAAAATCCTAGAATTAACAACTTAATTGATTTTGAAAATAGTGTTCACTGTTACTGTTCACAGTTATTAATTTTCCAAATAAGAGTTTCTTTCATCTTATAATTCCTATGAATCTGAATAGGAATAAATAAGATTTTCTTGTCTTGTTTGACTCCCAATAAATATCTAGAGCATTTAATAAACTTCCTGTTTGAACAAACTTCTTGCTCTAAATAGATCTCATGCGCCAATTATAGAATCTCATTATCAATTGACTTGCTAAATTAGACATCTAATTAAATTCGAAAATAAATATTCCTAATAAATTGGAATCTCACTAATTTAGAGAACTAATAAATTAATCCCTATTACAAGACATGCAATAAATAAAATTCTAATTTAACTAAAGCCATAAGATGTCAACTCTATAAATAATGGACTTAACACCAATAATGGAGTTCATGCATGCATGAAGCTCCAATATATAAATATCTCCTTGACTGTAGTGGCTTAACTTTTTTCATATGGCCATAACTGTTTAAAAAAGAATATGTGTGATCATTTTTTAAAATAAGAGAGTCTATGTTTACATTAATTTAAACAGATCATGGGAGTCTATGGTTAGTAACCCACAAAGCAAATTTGGGAATTTCATCTTGGCCGTTGAGCGTGGCGGGAGTAATCTGGAAATTGTTAGAATCAAAATGATCTCTCTTGATCAACCATATCAACACATGATAGTGGCCTGCAAATTATAAACCATATATGCCATGTAATGCAAATGTTCTTGTTGGTACTAGATGCTAATAATAGCCAGTTGGGTATTATTCTTCAAATGGTACTTAAAAAATCAATTTAATAAAATGAGAATGGTGTTTTTGATTTATAATATTTTAAATTTGAATATGGGTCAAAAATGATTTTTTAATTTTTTTTATGAAAATATGTTTAATTGATAAACTAATAAATTACAAATTTAGGAAGATGTTCCTTCTTTTAGAAAATATAATCACATCTGCAGCATCGATTTACGTTGATGATATTCATTATGTTTTATGTGAATAATATTTGGTTGCCTTACATTGGTAGTAAGAAGATTATAATACAATTTTTTTACATGTTAAACATGACATATATATATATATATAAAGCCCCTCTCGTGCAAATTAGTACATAATACTAATATTGGACAAGTATTTGTTACAAACTGTCACGATTAACAAGAATTTCGTATTAAGAAAAAAAGGTAGAGATGAGATCCAATTCAAATCAATTACGAGAAAAACGATAAGAACATACAGGTTGCTTAGAAGCCGCAAAGACAAATCATATGAATTTTTATTTTGAATTAGGAATTATTAATTTTTATGGTAAGTGTGTACTATAGGAAAATAGGAATTTTTTTCAGTTTTTAATATTTTATAAATTTATGAAATTATTAAAATATCACATTGACCTTAAGTAGAGATTGATAAAGATTATTATCTAATTGAAATGATCAATTTATTGAATATTAATTTACTGAAGTTCTATGTAATTGAAAACGATAAAAATATCGAATGTATTCGTCAGATATGTTTTCATGTAATTTTATTAATGGTATGTTAACCAATATTAAAAAATAGACAAAAAAAGACAGATGACAGTAGTAAAGGGGGGCGAAAATATTATTGTACGTCATAAATTGTTAGCTAAGACTATTAAAAAAAAAAAAGGTTCTATTGTGCGTCACTGGAATTCGAAAAATAATAAAAGGGTCAAGGGCCGGTAGTTAAGTTCATCAACAGCATTTGCGTAGTCCATCAAAATGTAATCAAACGTAATTTCTTTTTTTGTACAAAATATCAAAGTTGTTTGGTCTTTCACATCTTCCCCAAAATTACCAAATTCGTGGATAAATATTACAGCCTTGAAATACACCTTCAAGGAACTGATAAACAACAACAATTAATAATAGCCTCTGAGGACAGAGAGTTTTCAGTAGGAGAAATGAAAATAAGCCACCACGATGTACCAAATCTACTGATTTTTCATTTTTTTAGCTAGCGAAACTGTTGCATAACTGGTTTTGAAGAACCGAAAAACTAAGGCCAGCTTAACTCGAACTTCCAAGAAATAACGACATAAATATGCTATAATTAGATCGCAACTTCTTTATATATATATATGATATTATCATTGCCATTGGCAAAAACATAAGAATTAAGTCACTCACTACTTCTTAAGTTGCCTCATTCCCATTGGCTGTCCTACAGGTTGTGGCTAGGCTCGTCGTGGATACACATTGCATCTGCGGTCTGGTGTTTAAAGGGTGAGATTTCTTATCAAGATGACGACAAAGGGAATGATAGTTTTCGGGCTTACCATAATGCTGTTAACATGCGGTTTGTCAGGAAGAGTTGCAAATGCAAATGAAATTAGCTACGGAGCCATTGGTGCGGATATTAATAATGAATGCAGCAAAGAGCATCCCGAATTATGTGCTCATCAACAAAGTAATGAGTACGAAAGAGGATGCAGTCCTGAAGAACAATGCCGTTCTCGTAAGATGAAATAGAGAATAGAGAATCCTTCGAGATTGAAGAATTCATTTCAAGTCCTCCACAATACATATATTTATTATATATGTCACTGATCTTCAGCTTCAAAGCCAAGATATTGCTTCATTAATTTGTTCATTTGTTCTATGTCTATGTCAATCTTCTCATGCTACTAATTTGGTAAATGTTCCATAAGTTTCTACAGATTGAGCAAATTATTCGGTTAATCTATGCATTTTTAAAAGCTATTCAAAGGGCTTTGTTGAATATCTATGTAATTTTTACATGTCACATATTATATCTGTTTGAATTTTAAATTTTATCATACTAATTTATCATTGAGAAAGTGAAAATCTAATAGCTGACGGGTGTTTTGAGTAGTCCTTAAAAATATAGTAACTAACAGGTTAATTGACTCAAGCTGTAGGGACTTAATTAATGAGCATTGATACACCCAATTATTTGTCCATCTCTTACATGGATCGGAAATGTGCATGAGGATTTTGAAATACATCAAATTATATAAAAAAAGTGAATGGATTTTCAAAAATTATGCTCGGATTGCTGTAAATTTATAAATTCCTTCAAATCTTTTCAATAATATTGACGATCATCTGCTTGATTGGGTAGAAAAGCTCTGAAAACGATAAATGTGATCAATAAGTTTGATTTCCTAAGATAGAGCTTTAGAGATAACAATAATGAATTTGAATTTAGTACTGAGTTGAGTTGTGCTGTTCTTTTTATTAGATTTTGCCACTCATGAATTTATAACAGTGCATGATTAAAGTTTAATTATGTATTATTTTTTATCTAATAGTTACCAATAACAACATCATGTAAAGCTCCACAGAGTGGTTAGTTCTGAATCCAAATTCTAAAAAACTATATGCACAAACTATCAAGTACAAACACATGACACATACATTATTTAATTTAATTAACAGAATTGATTTTTGATTTCTGTGGTTATAGTGAAGCAATGGTTTCGCGTCACTTCTATTTATCTTTCTCCGAATGATTCAACAGGGAATATATAATTTTTTTCCTTTAATTTTCAAAAGAGGTTCCCATTTTTCAGAAGTGTGTTGTATGTTTATTTTTAGGCTACTTAGAAGAAAATTAGGTAGAAGTTGAAAGAATTACGAAAAAAATTAAATATAGCAAATCATCTCATGCATTCTTTGATAGATTATGCTTCTTTGACTTAGGTGTGTTAGTTGAGTACTCTATCTATGAAACTGCCTCATAAGGCTTCTACTAATGATGCTAAGATTGAAGCTGAGTGACGGTTAGATAGTTATACCCACGGGATGCTTAAGATGCTTCTTGGTGGACTCATGAATTACTGGTGTTAGATTGCTAGTTAAGAGTTTTTTTATTTTTGTCTACATTCAAGATTTTGCTATTAGATTGCGTAAAGTGAAATCAATTTATATTTAGCAGTTTATTTTGATTTGAGTTATCTGTTCATTTGTTACTTTCCGCTTTTAAGTTGCACAACAGTTAAGAACCAAATTGTTGCGGACCGCCCAAGTTCGTAGCCCAATTTGCTCACCAAGAGCCCAACACAAGGCCAAGAGTGCTAGCTTGGCCCAATTCCGGAAAGTTCTAGGCAACTCTAGCACATTAAGCTTGTAAATACTCTAGAATTCTCTATACCATTCCAGCACATGTAAACAGCTAGGAAGTGGTAGAATTCTCTAGAATCTCTAGAGCTTAGCAAGCCTCCCCTATAAATATGGGATGGCATTAGGCATTTGCATTCAACAAACACAACAACAAGCATTGTAAGCAACTCAAGCATTGTAATCTCTCTTTGTGCAATACAAGTTTCTTATTCGGCTCCATTGCTCTCTTCTCTAGTTCGAGAAGTTCTAGGCTTACTTAGCAACATTCTGCAAAGTTGTCTAAGTGTCGCACGGGTTAGTTACGCAAAATACTCATCTCGTGACACAATGCTGTCAATTTACATGAGTAATTGAGCATTTTTATTTTATTTTATTTTTGTTATGGACTAACTGATGTCCATAGTTCTATTTGGATCTTGCATTGGATCCTGATGAAGGGCTTTAAGAAATTATAGTCAATGACACTAAAGGATGGGTTTGTAAACTTGTTTTTGTTTCTTGAACTTACTGAAGTCAAATTTGTACAAAGAATCCAAAAAGAGGAAGTTGTTGCGGAAATGTGGGTTGAGCAATTATTAATACTGCAACTTCTAGAGAAATATAAATGTGGTGATAAACAAATGTAAAGAAAATAGAACACAATAATTTACGTGGTTCGGCATAATGCCTACATCCACGAGCAAAGACTGAAAGATAATTTTACTAATAATAGAAATTTACAAAAGTGGGAAAAACTCACAAAACCTACAACCCCAATTCACTAGAACACTCAAGTGGAAGCTCTCTCAAATTCTCTCAAAGAACTCACTTGCAATTGCTCTCTACTTCTCTCAAAATTGGGATGCTTAACAAATTTGGGGTGGGCAAATCAGGTTTCAGTTCGGGTTGTTCGGGTTTCGGTTTGGGTTTCAACCCGTTCGGGTTGGAGAATTGAACCCAATCGGGTTGAAAGCACCAACCCGAACCAAACCGAACCGAATTTAATTCGGTTTGGGTTGGCAATTCAGATCGGATTGGGTTGATAATTCGGGTTAAAATTTCGGTTCGGGTTAATTCGGGTTAGTTCGGGTTAGAATAATTCGGGTTAGTTCGGGTTAGAATGGGTTGGAACAATTTAATCTAAAAATTCTAACAACAACCACTTAAAATCTAAAAATTTAAATTCCAAACATTCTTAACAACAAATATCAATTACAAATCATCCTTAATAACATTTCAACAATTTAAAAATCTCAATTCCAAACATTCCAAACATCCTTAAGGAACGATTTAATCTAAAAATTATAACAACCTCTTAAAATCCAAAAATCTCAATTCCAAACATCCTTAATAACAAATATCAACTACAAATCATCTTTAATAACATTTCAATAATTTAAAACTCTCAATTCCAAATATTCCAAACATCCTTGAGGAACAATTTAATTTAAAAATTATAACAACCACTAAAAATCCAAAAATCGCAATTCCAAACATCCTTAATAACAAATATCAACTACAAATCATCTTTAATAACATTTCAATAATTTAAAACTCTCAATTCCAAATATTCCAAACATCCTTAAGGAACAATTTAATTCAAAAATTATAACAACCACTTAAAATCTAAAAATCTCAATTCCAAACTTAATATATATATATATATATTTAATTTAAAAGCTGATTCTTAAAAAAAAAAAAGCTTCAACTCGAGCGGGTTGAAAATTCGGTTCGGGTTCAACCCGAACCGAAATTTAACCCGAACGGGTTGAAACTTTGAATCCGTTCGGGTTTCATCAGTTAACCCAAACCGAACCGAACCCGAAGCCCACCCCTATAACAAATGAGGAATTGCCCTCTATTTATAAGTAAAAATGGGGTGCACTATTGCACCAACCCCAACAAAATTGTCAACAAAAATTAGGCACCTACCATAGGAATTTGTTTTCAAATTTGCCTCTCCAAAGTTGAATGCATGCATGTGTTTGAATTCCAATTTTTTTCAACAATTCTCCACCTCGATGAAGATTTTATCCAAATCTGAGTCGACTATCAACAACCCGTCCTCCAGTCTCTACCTTCTCTGGCTGCTTTCAAACTTGTGAGATATTGATCAAGTTTAAACAATGCTCAAACTTGATTGCCGTCACTACCTTGGTCAACATATCTGCGGGATTATCTGCAGTTTTAATTTTCCTTTAAACTAAAAAAAAGAAAGAGTCAAAGAGTTGATATGATTAGATCTCAGTTTTTATCTCGTGTTCTTATTTTTTAATTTGATTGTTCTGGCCATTCTTTTGAGAGCAAATGTTAAATTTTGTTTATTCCTGTGTTATTATTGCCAATCAATAAAAAGCACTGTTGCAGGCAGAACTGCATGTGTGACTGGAATTTTGGTTCAGTTTGGTTAGGTTAGCCTTAAACCAAAATCAATTGGGGCTCTGTTATGAATTACGACCCCAGAATCAACCACTTTATGTTGGAAATTTAAGTTTTGTAACCCTTTCCAATTTTAAAGATTTCTTTTCAATTTTGTTTCTTCAGCTATAATAAACCTAAAATATGACATTTCTACCCAAAAAGAATTGAGTTCATTCGAACCAGGTATACGAAGAATCATGTTAAGCTTGGATTGGTCAATTGATTATACTCTGAAAAAGAAAATGAATGAAATTTGAATTACTTGATTTCTCAACCAACCTTTTTTTCCCCTGTATTTTGAATTAGTGGCCATGAGTATGTTTAAATTGTGTCGATTCTTGAGTTCAGCCATCCTAGCTTTTACCAGCAATTGTTTCCTTTTCTCCCGTTTGTCTGCTAGGACTGAAAATTGTCGTCCTCATCCTTGTACTATTTCAGGTTGAGAACAGTGAGGAACTGGATGCGGGGGCTGAAGGTTTTCATCCAGAATTAGCCAGACCTTATCTATGCACTATCTAGTTTGGGAACCTTGTGTAATGGAAGTCTGTCAATAGTATGGTCGGAAATGTATGCATGATGAAATGCCTTTACCTATTGTTCGCTATGTTTTGTTTATAGCTGATAGGAAGCTCTCATACTCAGTGTTGCCAGTAGTGGCTGCCTAAGTAAAGATGTCAGTGTTGGAGATGTAAATTGGCACTGCTCTTAACCTAATCCCTTATGTTGTGAAATACTTGAAATTAAATGCTCTGTGTGCCTAGAATTGTTCATAATAATTATTTTGATTACTCCCCTTCTTTAGTATCCATTTGTTGCTTTTCATTGGGAGTGCCTGTTATTACAAGAATATGTGATTTGACCATCCAATTTCCTTGTACCAGCTTAAGCATGTTAAACCACCAATTTATGAATGGGGTTGTTTGCTTATAGGCATTTTTGGAATTTATTTACAAAAGGTACATCATGAAATAGTGTTTTGTGATTTTTCACATACATTATACAGCAACCTATGTCACATGCTATAAACTTCCAAGTCAAGATGTGAATATGCATGCTGTCTGTGACATGAAAAGCTCTGTTATTTTCATATTTCCAATTTCTAATGTTTCAGGTGTGCGATGGCACTTGTTCATCAAAGAATAAGACGTATATTTTATGCTTTCCCAAATCCCAATGAGGGTGCATTGGGCAGCGTTGTAAGTGGTGCATATATTTAATTTTCACAGTTTATAATTTTCACATGTTGATTAGTTTGGTATTATTAAAAAAAATACTATCATTATTGATCTTAATTTAATTTTGTAATAAAAGAAGTAATTATAACATTAACTTTAATTATAAAGTCAATAATTATCGTTTTATTTTTTATTCATCACAATGGACATGGTTTGATTTATTCAATATGTCAGTTTATTTAATGTTATCATGTGAATAAAAATTTAAAGCAATTAAAAAAATAACTTCAAGTATAATACAAAAATATTAGGTTTATAAATAATATTGGAAATACATGAATTGTTAAGGGTATTTTTGAGATTTGAAACTAAAATTTTCCATTTAGACTTCATACGTCATATAAAAGTGGACTTTTCCTATTCAGATAAAATTATTTGACAATAAGTGATAAGTTAAAAAAATAAATAACTTAAAATAAATAAATGTCTAAAAAAAGTTAAATTCAGACTTCATATTAAAAAACAAACAACACCTTAGTCAAATTAATTTCCTTAACGAACAAGTCGAACAATGAAGGGCAATTTTGTCCTAGCAACTTTATCCAGTGCTGGGCTTACAAGTGGAGGCGCTTCTGAATGCCACGTCTGTTTTCAAGACAACACTCTATTACTATGTACACTCATCTATTAATTTTTTAAAAATAAATTATACTTTGTACAATTTTTTAAGAAACTGGATATTCATTAACAAGGAAAGCCAAACAGATCAGCAAATAAGAATGGAAGTGGAACATACCTCCACTCTCCATGACCTGACAAAGAATTCCTTGCCTGGGCTACAGAATGGGCAGCAGAATTCGCAAATCGCCTAATAAATGAGAAAGAAACATCTCGAACAAAATTAGACAAAGCACAATAATCTTCTATAATAAGACTAAAACTACTAGGACCAGAGAGGTTATCAATTAAGGCATTGTACACACTTAAGCAATCCATTTCAATGATAATATTGGAGAGTTGTAGTTGCTTAATCCAACTAAGGGCCTCTCGAACACCAAGAGCTTTAGCATCATACGAACTAAATCTGCAAGGAACACAACGACACCTAGCTGCCACAAATGCACCCTTTGAGTCTCAAATAACACTACCCAAGCCAATCTGCCCTCTGGAATCAAACACGGCTGCATTAACATTACACTTCAATCTACCAACTGGAGGAGTTTCCCAACAGACAGCATCATGACCTGCATTAGAAGGCTGAGAAACCAGAAACTAATGCTTTCTAATAGTATGCAATTGATAAAGAAAATGTCCAACAGAGTTAAGAAGCTGCTGCACACCAGTAGGCTTTTCTCTCCAGACCATAGCATTTCGATTCTGCCAAAGACTCCAATAGATCGTGACAGCAAGTTGAGTGTTATCAATGCTGCAACTATTGAACACTCCATCCAACCAATGTAAAAGATTGGACCTATCCCCAAAGAAGCCAATAGAAGAAGTCATCTAAAAGGTTCTCGTAAAGAGACAAACCAATAAGATGTGGCAAACATTTTCAAAGCTAGCATGACAAATAGGACAAGCAGTAGGTACCTCGACATGTCGCTGAAGAAGTTTCTCAGTTGTAGGAAGGACATTTGTCAATGCTCTCCATATGAAATGCTTTACTTTACTCAGCACATTCAGTCTCCATAATTGATTCTAAATGCCATTAGATGGGATATCTGAAAAGGGAAGCAACATCTTATAGCTACTACGGACAGTATAAACACCTTTAGGTTCATGCATCAAATACCATAAATTTGTAGTTCTTCTATCACTTAGAGGGATCTTCAACATCAAATTCTTATCTAGTCATCAAAGATGTCATTAAGAATATCATGATCCCAAGTTCTAGTGTTAGGGACCATTAAAGAGCTAACTGGAATAGATTTAACTTGCTCACTCAACACTGTATTAGTAAATCCACACTCACTGTCTGGAAGCCAAGGATAATTTGTGATAAATTTTTGCTCACCATCCCCTATTTGAATACAGCTACCATAAATAACTACTGCTTTGCTGCCATAATTGACCGCCACGCATAACTAGGATTATGTCCCGAGGTAGCTCTAGCAAAAAAAGTTCGAGAGTAATACCTTGCTTTGAAGATTTGTGCAACTAAAGAATTCAGTTTAGTCATCAATCTCCAGCCCTGCTTCCCCAACATAGCAAGATTAAATGCATGAAGCTTTTTAAAACTAATTCCCCCAGCTGATTTTGGTTTACAGATAGCGTCCCATCGCATCCAGGTGATACCCCCCCATTATTGCGTCTACTACCCCACCAAAAGGAGTTCATTATGATTTATAGCTCCTTACAAAGCTCAAGTGGTAGCAAATAGATAAAAAAGTCCTCACTTAATTAAAATACTAAAAATTTGCTCACTTAATCCATTTTAAATTAATTATCTTTACTTACTCTACAAACTCATGAAAATGCTATAGTCAAACAAATAAATCAATTGTTGGTTCTTCCCATGCTGAAGGCATTATTCTTGTGCGGAATTGAAGTTAAACAACATAACTCTGCTATCCAGCAGCTCTTAATGCATCCAGAGTAGTTTTCGTCTTTTTATTATACTCATGAATTGTCATTGATCCCTTCCTAGTAGTTTGAATTTAAGTCCTCAAATGCAAAACTCTAGATCTAGATCTGGCGCCAAATTAAGTTACAAGAATCTGCCATACATCCAGAGAAGATCTTGCTCCAACAACAACACTTAGAACTTCTTCACTCAATGTTGAAAGCAACCAACTCATCAACTGCTGATCATTTCTCCTCCGGATATGGAATTGTGGATTTGGTGTTGTAATCACAATTTGATCACTGTTAATATTGATCACAACTCAATTTAATGGACTCTTTGTGCTGTCAGTCAGATATTCCAGATCATTTACATTGATTGTTGCTATAACTTGAGATCGCTATAGTAAATAGTTGTTGTTATTGAGCTTAATAGGTGTGTTGAATACAAGTGAGCTGAGAACAGAGGTGCTGACGTTTGAGATTTGACTTGTGTTTACGGTTGAGCTTGAAGCTCCATTGCTATTGCTTGATTTTCATTGCTCATTGTTATTGCCTCTCAAGCTCTGATACCCTGAAAGAATTTTTAGATCACATTAAGAAAGGAATTTTATCTGTTTCATGTATTCGATCATTGTACATCTTGCTGGTATTTATAACCGCTCAACTTAGCTTCCAGCTAATATTTTCTGTTTTACTAATAACAGACTAAAAAAAATGTGTATTTTATGCTTTGATCACAGCCGTTCATTAATAACTAATTTACTACATCACACAACAATTGAGGAATCTTTGTGTAGATGTTCTGCCATCTAGAATCTTCTTCCTTTGCATGTGTAACTTTCAATTCATCACTCGTGTAAGCAACTGCCTTGGTTAACAAGTAAGCTCCAGTTAGTACTCCCACATGACTTGATCCAGGTTTAGCTTCATTCATAATCTCAACATCCCTTCTCAAACTTAAGTCTCTAGGAGAGACTTTAAGTTTGTTTCTGAAGAAGCTCAACTTGAAGTAAGTGATCACTTAGTTAACACATCAGTTATCTGATCATCGCTTAATACAAATGCAATTTCAACTTCTTTCTTTTCAACTTTGTCTCTGACAAAATGAATGTCTATCTCAATGTGTTTGGTTTTGGAATAAAGAACTGGGTTTGTGGTAATTACAGCTACACTTGTACTGTCACTTAACAACAGAGGTGTGCAGTTGAGTTTCACACCTAGTTCTCTAAGAACTGAACATATCCATGTTATCTCTTCACAAGCCAATGCCATAGGTCTGTATTCAGATTCTGTTGATGATTTAGATAGTCTTGACTAGTTTACTTTTGGGAGTTGAATGATGATTACAACACGAGATAAACAAGTTCTTACAAATTGTGGGGTTGGTAACATATTTCAGATGAAGGAATTAGAACATGGTGATGGACTTAAGCTTTTTTATCAATGCGCCTCTGGAGGAGATCTTCTTGATGAAAGTCATAAAGAGCTGATATACAAGGCATTAGAATATGCTTTGGGATTTCATTAGCGCTTAAAATTTTGGACTTTCTATGTGGAAGGAGAAAAGAGGCGTGGAAAAAATGCAATAATTAGACAGGAAATAGCTTCCCCCATGGAGATTTAAGAGGTCTTAAAAATAAGTTATGATGGCTTGGATGACAAAGCAAAATATATTTTTACATGTTTGCATGTTTCTTTGTTGGAGATGATAGAAATATTGTAACAAAATTCCTTGATGCCTGTGAATTCTTTGCAACATCAGAAGTAAGAGCATCTCCAAAAGTCTCTATAAATGTTATTCTTCAAATATCATTTTGCTTACCTATGTGGCAAATAGAAGAGTAAAAAAATATGATATTCTCCAAAAAACTCTTCAAATAGAAATAAGTTAATATTATTTTAATTATATAATTAGTTTTTTAAATGAAAAGTCAATAGCAATTAAAGCATTTCTCTCTCTTTCTTCAATGAAAAGTAATAAAATATAAATTGAAGAGGGAGAAATTAACTCTCTAAATTTGAAGAGAGAGAATCAATTCTGATTTGAAGAATCTTAATTGGAGTGTCTTTTGGAGATTTAAATATTGATGTGGCTTTTCAAATAAGTAATAAAATCTTATTTGAAGAGCTTTTTGGTGATGCTCTAAGTTTCTTTCTGATAAGTCTCTTATAACTATTTCGGACTACAACAAAATAAGCATGCATTATTTCCTTAGAGATATGAGTAGAGAAATTATCTGGTAAGAATCCATCAATCATCAGGGAAAACAAAGTCGATTGCGCCATCACAATTATATTTATGAAGTGTTAACAAAATACACAGTAAGTAACAATTGATTTCTATCTTATTTATGTAGGATTTTGATTAATATTGTCCGCATGTTTTTCTTTTCTGATTAAAATAGAAGTAACGAACTTCGATGTCGCCCCAATTCAGTTCATTCTTTTGGTGCTTTTTTTCCTTTTTTTAAAATTTTTTATAAGAGTTGTATTGGCAATTTACGAAATTTAATTAGTGTCTAATTACTTAAATAACCATAAGCATATAGAGATTTGTGAAGCTTTAATAGAGAACACCGTTATGAAGCTTTGATAGCGAATGCGGTGACTCACAATGGCTTTACATTTCTATTTTATTTATGTTAAATTTGGATTAATATTCTCTTTTTGAATAGCAATATTAACTCATGTTATCCAAAATAAGTAGAGCAATGATTGTAAAAATTCCATAACATTTGATTTAACTAAATCCACAGCTGTTGCTGGTCCATGTCAATTCTTCTTTTATTTATTTATTTATTTATTGATTTTTCCATGAATATATATTTCTATCCTTTCTGGAATGAATATATCGTTTCATTGATCTCAAGGACAAATATATATAACTTCTCCTCGTTGGGATAAGATAAACTTACAATTATGAGGGAATTATTTTTTTAGGCTCCTTGTTTAATATCGTAAAGACAAAAGAGTGCCCAATAGTTTTAAAGTTGTAAATGGAGGTTGGAAAATGAAGAAAAAATACACCTCTTTATTGCTGTCTCTGTCACTACTCTTCCTCTCTTCCATGTCTCCTCCACTGTAAGCAAATGTGATCTTTTACTTGAGTCCATGGAAGACTTTAAGAAATTAAAGTTCAATTATGGGGTTTCGCACCCTATAAATGGTAATATTTAACGGGAATGTTTAAATTATAATTTACATATTAAACATTTTCTTGAATATTTCTATTTTATATTTGCTAAAATATTAGCCCCATAGTTCAATATAAATTAGTAGTAATATTTCTATTTGAAGAAAAAAAAAAAGGATGTATCTAATAGGGATCAAACCTTATATAATGTAAAAGTTTGTTGCAATGTATTATGAATGCCATGTCAATTTTGAATGTAAATGTTTTTATACATACTGTAACATATGCACTTCGGATTTCTTAATTACGTGTTCGATTTAATTTTTCCTCTTCGCTTTTAATTTTTAATTTCGTCACGACATTTAATCGAGATAAATTGAGTGCAATTAAAAGCTCGGATGGTCGGATTTTATTTTCGTCTTGGGTCCGGAATTAGCTTAATTTGTATTAAACTTAAAAAAGAAAAAAAGAAAAGGGCCGGATTGTATAATTGGTAAGGGGGGGACTGTTTTTGAATTCAAAAACAGAGAGAGAGAGAATACAGGAGAGAGAGAGAGATTGGACCCGTTTGCTCCGGATCTGTGACCCGGTAACCCGCGACCGTGACCCGTTCGTTTCTTCCGATTCTGGCCACCTTACCGGCCGTGCTTGGTACCGATCTAAAGCTTGGAAGCCGGCCGATGTATCCTCGCTGTCCTCGTCGCCGGAAACCGACCAGAACGCCGGCGATTTGAGCTCGAAAGTCGCGGCCAAGACCCGTTTTTGCCGCCGTTGATCCCGCCGGATTTTTGACGCACCACCACTTGGAACTGGTTCCTCACGTCTTCAGCATCATTTCCCGACCAACCACGACCACCAGGGACGACGGAAAACCGCCGAACGACCACCAGAAACTTGCGGATTTTTGGAGCTTCGATTCACCTTTGTCGCCGCGCGTGGGAGGTCACCACTTGCACCACTAGACTCACCGAGGTCGGAAGTATCAGACCTAAGATCCCCGACGTCGTTGACTGAAGTCCAGTCACCGTTGATCGATAGGGGCAATTTAGAGGATCCGCGAACGAGAATCAACTCGCGGACGTTGTTGATACCGAGTCTAGACATCATCACTGTGAGTGGAATATACAAAACCTATTTTCATAGTATATGCTGATTTTATGATACAGTTTAGTATGTTTTGATAAATAAGTATTTGATGCTTCGATTTAATGATTTTCTAGAAAATTGATTTTTATTGATGAGTTGATATTTATTGTTATTGAGAATGAGTTTGATTAATGATTTTATTATCGTTTTTGAGTAAAGGCATGATATGAGAATTGAGCAAATTTGAGATATGTTGAATAGAAAGAAAATGAGATTTCAGATGAGATTATATGTTTATGTATATGAGTATACATGTTATTTTTGAAATCATTAGACAGTACCCTTCCCTCCAGATATAGAGAAACAAATAATATGAGATGAGAAAAGAGATACAGATAAGATGAGATAGAGGCCTTTGGGGCTCGTCGGGACACACAAAGAGGCTTTGGGCCATGTGTTTGGGCGCTTTTGCCTTTTGGGGGCTTATGCATGCACAGTACAGATATATGAGATATGAGATGAGATCTTCCCCATCTATCCATTGTAGCTCCGGGGCGTGACGTTACCCAAATAGTACGTCATTGCCTGTCCGTCGAGGTCCAGATATGATCAGATTATCCCCTGGGTACTTGTTTGATGACAGTTTTCGGTATTCAGTATTTGATATGATGAGTGTTATGATTCCATCGATCTTATGTAGATTTATGTAATATAGTACTTCAATGAACTGATTTGAATTAAATGAGTTTGTACAAGTTTTTATGATATTTTGATGAAATTGATTTGAGAAATTGATTTGAGAAAGTGATTTGAGAAAGATTAAATCATTTGAAATAAATTTATTAAATTGTCAGCAACTGCTATCCACTCACTGAGCTCACTGAGTTTTATACTCACCCCTCTTTTTATTATATTCCCCCCCCCCCCACAGGAGATTCACAGGTACATCAGTCAACCCAGTAACGAACGTTAGTTTGATATTGTGGTCACGTGATGGTGCTAGGAGTCGCAGATTTACTTATTATTATATTTGGGATTTTTGCGAGTTGTGTTTTTTTTAATTATTTTATGTAACTAAGGATAATCAATGTATTTTAATATTAGGTTGATTTGGGTGATATTTGATATGTTGATATGAGAAGTTGGTTATGGAGGATGGTTGGATATTGAACTATTTGGGAGTGTTATTTTGTAATTTGCAGGATTGGATATGTTTTATTTATAAGGGAGATTCTGCTGAAATTTTTATAGAATTATTAGATATTATAAATAGTCTCGATTCGATTTTACGAGTTTAGATAGACTCGCCTTGGGGGAGGTTGCGGGGCGGGTCGTTTCAATTGGTATCATAGCATGGTTTTAGATTCTGTAGACTTTACTGTCGTAAATAGAATAAGTTTTGATTATTACAGTCAGATTTAATATTTTGCAAGCACCATCATGATTTGTCGTAGCAGTCAACGTGGCAGTGACCGTGGCCATGGTCGTGGCCGTACTAGATTAGTAGCTGGGTTGACTTCAGGCGATGTACCTGCGGGGGAAAATGATCCCGTAGACGAGGGAATAGTTGAGTCTTCGACGCACGAGGTTGTGCAACAGGCACTAGGAAATGCTCCGAACTTTGAGCAGTCCATTGATAGATTAGCTCAGATTGTGACTACAGTTGTACAGAATCAGGCTCAGCCGCATGTCGGTCAAGTGAACACTGTCGAGCGTGCTCGAAGTTTAGGGGCAAAGAGTTTTCATGGTTCTGGTGATCCACCTGAGGCAGAGTCGTGGCTTATCAAATTAGAACGTATTTTCGATGTGATGAGATGCTCAGAGGAGGATAGACTTTCATTTGCCACTTTTCTGTTCGAGGATAGGGCTTATCATTGGTGGCAAACAGTAGAGCGTAGATACCAAGGGCATGCTGCGCTTACATAGGCTATTTTTCGTAAGGAATTCTACGATCATTATTTTCCAGCTGTGTATCAGGATATTAAGCGGAGTGAATTCCTTCGATTGGTTCAAGGAGCTATGTCAGTGGAAGAGTATGAGAAGAAATTTATGGATCTTTCTAGATTTGCCATTTCAGCAGTTGGTGATGAGAGGGAGAGATGCAAGCGTTTTGAGGAGGGTCACTGTTTGCCGAGAGGTTGTATCGAGATTGCATGATTCGATTAGGTGAACATGAATTTAAGGCGAATTTGATTATTCTAGACATTCGAGATTTCGATGCCATTTTGGGCATGGATTGGCTTGCATCTCACCATGCTACTGTGGATTGTTTTAAAAATGAAGTTGTGTTCAGTAAGGTAGAAGAAATTGAGGTGAAGTTTTGTGGTGAGCGTAGAGTTTTACCCTCATGTGTCATATCGGTCATTGATGCAAGACGCTTACTAAGGAAAGGTTGCTCGGCTTATCTGGCATATGTAATAGACACTGAAGTTCGGGAGTTGAGATTGGAGGATATTCCAGTAGTCCAGGAGTTTCCAGATGTATTTCCAGATGAACTTCCAGGGATGCCACCTCACAGAGCGATTGAGTTTTCTATTGATTTAGTCCCTAGGACGGCTCCTATATCTATAGCACCGTATAGGATGGCTCCAGCTGAATTAAAGGAACTTAAGATTCAACTGCAAGAATTGGTGGATAAAGAGTTTATTAGACCTAGTGTATCTCTGTGAGGAGCTCCGGTTTTGTTTGTTAAGAAAAAGGATGGTACTCTTAGACTCTACATTGACTATAGGCAGTTGAATAAAGTTACAGTGCGTAATAAATATCCACTTCCGCGCATCGATGACCTGTTTGATCAACTTCAGGGAGCGAAGGTGTTTTCTAAGATCGATTTGCGCTCGGGATATCATCAGCTTAGAATTAAAGAGGCCGATGTTCCTAAAACAGTATTTAGAACTCGTTATGGACATTATGAGCTTTTGGTGATGCCATTTGGGTTGACTAATGCCCCAGCCGCTTTTATGGATCTTATGAATATGGTATTTCGCCCTTATCTGGATCGATTTGTGATTGTGTTCATTGATGACATTTTAGTGTATTCTCGGAGTCAGAAGGAACATGAGGAGCACTTGCGAACTGTTTTACAGACTTTAAGACAAAAGCAATTGTACGCCAAGTTCAGCAAGTGTGAGTTCTGGTTGGATAAAGTAGTATTTCTAGGCCATGTGATTTTAGCTGAAGGAATTTATGTTGATCCTCAAAAGATTGAAGCAGTTGTAAATTGGGAACGGCCTACAAATGTGACTAAAGTTCGAAGTTTCCTTGGATTAGCTGGCTATTATCGGAGATTTGTGGAGGGATTCTCCAAGATTGCTACTCCTGTGACACGGTTAACCAGAAAGAATGCTAAGTTCCAGTGGGATGATGACTGTGAATAGAGTTTTCAAGAACTCAAGGCATGTCTTACTTCAGCACTAGTTCTTACACTTCCATCGGGTAATAAAGGGTTTGTAGTATACAGTGATGCATCCAGGCAATGATTGGGTTGTGTGCTAATGCAGCATGGGAAAGTAGTGGCTTATGCTTCTAGACAACTTAAGAAGTATGAACAAAACTACCCAACGCATGATTTAGAGCTAGCAGCAGTGGTGTTTGCACTCAAGATATGGCGGCATTACTTATACGGAGCAACATGCCAGATTTTCACTGATCACAAGAGCTTGAAGTATTTGTTTACGTAAAAAGAAGTTGAATTTGAGACAGAGGAGATGGATTGAGCTGATTAAAGACTATGATTGCACCATTGATTTTCATCTGGGCAAAGCGAATGTGGTAGCTGATGCGCTAAGTAGGAAGTCTCCTAGCTCTATAACTCATTTGCGAGGGACATACATGCCTTTATTGATAGAGTTGAGATCTTTGGGAGTTGAATTGGAAGTTGATAATTCCAGAGCTTTGATAGCTAATTTTCGAGTCAGGCCGACTTTGATTGACAAAGTTCATCAGATGCAAGATCAGGATTTGCAGTTACTGAAGTTGAAAGAGGATGTGCAAAAAGGCTTACGAACTGATTTTGCGGTGAGAGATGATGGAGTTTTAGTTATGGGTAATCGACTTTGTGTACCCAACATTAAGGAGTTGAAAAAGGAGATCATGGAAGAAGCTCATTGTTCAGCTTATGCTATGCATCCTGGTAGTACGAAGATGTACCGTACCTTGAGAGATCATTACTGGCGGCAAGGTATGAAGAGAGAGATGTCAGAATTTGTATCTCGGTGTTTAGTTTGTCAACAGATTAAGGCTGAACATCAAAGACCTGCAGGGTTTTCTCAGCCGCTTCCTATCCCTGAGTGGAAATGGGAGCACATCACCATGGATTTTGTAACGGGACTTCCACGTACTCAAAGTGGTCATGATAGTGTTTGGGTAGTTGTTGATCGACTTACAAAATCTGCTCACTTTTTACCATTTCAAGACCACTCACTCCAGCATCATTTCCCGACCAACCACAACCACCAGGGACGCCGAAAAACCGCCGAACGACCACCGAAAACTTGCGGATTTTTGGAGCTTTGATTCGCTGCTGTCGCCGCGCGTGGGAGGTCACCGCTGACACCACTAGACTCACCGAGGTCAGAACTATCAGACCTAAGCTCCCCGACGTCGTTGACTGAAGTCCGGTCACCGTTGACCGGCAAGGGCAATTCGGAGGATCCACGAACGAGAATCAACCCGCGGACGTTATTGATACCGAGTCTAGACATCATCACTGTGAGTGGAATATACAAAACCTATTTTCATAGTACATGCTGATTTTATGATACAGTGTAGTATGTTTTGATAAATAAGTATTTGATGCTTCGATTTAATGATTTTCTAGAAAATTGATTTTATTGATGAGTTGATATTTATTGTTATTGAGAATGAGTTTGATTAATGATTTTCTTATCATTTTTGAGTAAAGGCATGATATGAGAATTGAGCAGATTTGATATATGTTGAATAGAAAGAAAATGAGATTTCAGATGAGATTATATGTTTATGTATATGAGTATACATGTTATTTTTGAAATCATTAGACAGTACCCTTCCCTCCAGATAAAGAGAAACAGATAATATGAGATGAGAAAAGAGATACAGATAAGATGAGATAGAGACCTTTGGGGCTCGTCGGGACACACATAGAGGTTTTGGGCCATGTGTTCGGGCGCTTTTGCCTTTTGGGGGCTTATGCATGCACAATACATATATGAGATATGAGATGAGATCTTCCCCATCTATCCATTGTAGCTCCGGGGCGTGACGTTACCCAGATAGTACGTCATTGCCTGTCCGTCGAGGTCCGGATATGATCAGATTATCCCCTGGGTACTTGTTTGATGACAGTTTTCGGTATTCAGTATTTGATATGATGAGTGTTATGATTTCATCGATCTTATGTAGATTTATGTAATATAGTATTTCAATGAACTGATTTGAATTAAATGAGTTTATACAAGTTTTTATGATATTTTGATGAAATTGATTTGAGAAATTGATTTGAGAAAGTGATTTGAGAAAGTGATTTGAGAAAGATTAAATCATTTGAAATAAATTTATTAAATTGTCAGCAACTACTATCCACTCACTGATCTCACTGAGTTTTATACTCACCCTTTTTTTTATTATATTCGCCCCCCCCACAGGAGATTCACAGGTACATCAGTCAACCTAGTAACGAACGTTAGTTTGATATTGTGGTCACGTGATGGTGCTAGGAGTCGCAGATTTACTTATTATTATATTTGGGATTTTTGCGAGTTGTGTTTTTTTTAATTATTTTATGTAATTAAGGATAATCAATGTATTTTAATGTTAGGTTGATTTGGGTGATATTTGATATGTTGATGTGAGAAGTTGGTTATGGAGGATGGTTGGATATTGAACTATTTGGGAGTGTTATTTTGTAATTTGCAGGATTGGATATGTTTTATTTATAAGGGAGATTCTGCTGAAATTTTTATAGAATTATTAGATATTATAAATAGTCTCGATTCGATTTTACGAGTTTAGATAGACTCGCCCAGGGGGAGGTTGCGGGGCGGGTCGTTTCACATACATACATAATTTACAAGTTTAGTATAACTTGTAGCTATATTATAATGTTTCTTTGTACGTTTACCATTAAGAGTTTTACTCAAAAACATTGCTATCAACTTGAGTATATAAATTTGATTTCAATTTTATGGTTCTTTATTGAAGGATGGGTTTGTAAACTTGTTTTTCTTTCTTGAACTTAATGAAGTCAAATTTGTACAAAGAATCCAAAAAGAGGAAGTGACTCTGTTGATTACCATCCTGCATCATGGTGTCTTGTGGTGATAAATTTTGTATTGGATCTACAGTACACCTGTCAGAAAATGAGCATATATCTAATATAAGTTACAAGAAAAAAAAGAAGAAGACAAAAATGGGTGTATCCCTTGTATTTATAGATGTTAATCATAAGATTTATGTTGAAAAATTCAAATTTGGAATTCAAACACATGCATGAATTCAACTTTGGAGAGGCAAATTTGAAGACAAATTCCTATGGTAGGTGCTTAATTTTTGTTGACAATTTTGCTGGGGTTGGTGCAATAGTGCACCTCATTTTTACTTATAAATAGAGGGCAATTCCTCATTTGTTAAGCATCCCAATTTGAGAGAAGTAGAGAGCAATTGCAAGTGAGTTCTTTGTGAGAATTTGAGAGAGCTTCCACTTGAGTGTTCTAGTGAGGTTCCATTTGGGTGTATTGGGGTTGTGGGTTTTGTGAGTTTTTCCCACTTTTGTAAATTTCCATTGTTAGTAAAATTATCTTTCAGTCTTTGCCCGTGGATGTAGGCATTACGCCGAACCACGTAAATCATTGTGTTATATTTTCTTTACATTTGTTTAACACCACATTTATATTTCTTCAGAAGTTGCAGTATTAGTAATTGCTCTACCCATTTTTCGCAACAAGTGGTATCAAAGCCAACGGTTCGTACTTGGGGGGATATGGTACTATTCACGTATACGATATTGTTTTCATATACATTACTGTTCACAAATACGGTGGAGACGGCCATTTATGCTTGGGAGACAATCTATTGTAAGTAGTGTGTATTTTTACATGTCTATGAAAGTTTTGTCAACAAAGGCGATAAGAGTCTAAGTATTTTGGTTTTTAATTGGGACCTAGTTCCCATCCAGTTTCCTGGGAACTTTCCTAGTGCATTTATTCGCGCGAAATAAACATCATAAAGGCTGTTTTTTAAGTGTAAATTGTTGTTGAAGAAACTGATCATTTGAGATAAAAAGGATGGCAGAGGCATCGTCGTCGTCTTCATCAGCGAGAACTACTATGACTAATGCAAAGTTTGAAGTGGAGAAATTCGATGGTACCAATAATTTTGGTATGTGGCAATGTGAGGTGTTGGATGTCTTATGTCAACAAGAGTTGGATGTTGCTCTTGAAGAAAAGTCTGACGTGATAGATGACAAGGAGTGGATAAAAATCAATAGACAGGCATGTTGTACTATTCACCTATGTCTGGCTAAAGATTAGAAATACTCTGTCATGAGGGAGACATCGGCAAAGAAATTGTGGGAGACACTTGAAGAAAAGTATATGAAGAAAAGTCTTGAAAATAGGCTTTATATGAAAAAGAAACTCTATCGATTTACATATACACATGGCATGTCAATGAATGACCACGTGAACTCATTCAAAAAGATATTAGCGGATTTGTTAAATTTGGATGAGAGATTTGAAGATGAAGATAAGGCACTGTTATTGTTGAATTCAATTCCTGATGAATATGATCATCTCACCACTACTTTGCTTCATGAAAAGGACAGTGTCACGTTCGATGTTGTATGCAGTGCATTGTACAACTCTGAGACCAGAAAGAAAGACATAAAAGATCACAGAGATACAGTTGTAGAAGCTTGATAACGAGAGGTTGTTCGCAAAGCCGCAAACCTGGAAAAATGAGTAAGTCTAAAGGGAGATCTGCCAAAGATGAATGTGTTTTTTGTCGTGAGAAAGGACATTGGAAAAAGAATTGTTCTAAGTTACAAAAGGGCAAGGCTACTTCTGATGCATGTGTAGCAGAGCATAATGAGGAGTCAAACTTTAGTCTGGTTGGCATGACATTGATATGTCACTCAGATGAGTGGATTTTGGATTCGGGTTGTACTTATCATATGTGTCCTAATAAGGGCTGGTTTTCTAGCTTCAAAGAGCTAGATGATGAAGTTATTTTTATGGGCAATGACAATGCTTGTAAAACCATGGGAATAGGTACAATCCAATTAAAGAATCATGATGGCTCAATCCAAGTTTTTACAGATGTTCGCTATGTACCAAGTTTGAAGACAAGGATAAAGTTTGGTTCAACAATTCACGATACAAAAGGAATTTTGGACTATGTTCACAGTGATGTGTGGGGACCTACCAAAACAGCTTCTTTGGGAGGTATGCACTATTTTGTTACTTTTGTTGATGATTATTGAAGAAAAGTGTGGGTGTATTTAATAAAGAACAAAAATGAAGTTTTAGGCATATTTCTAAAATGGAAGAAAATGGTCGAGACTCAAACTGGTCGAAAGGTCAAAAGACTTCGCTCAGACAATGGTGGTGAGTACAAGAATGATCCATTTATTCAAATATGCCAAGATGAGGGTATTGTGTGACATTTCACTGTTCGAGATACACCACAACAGAATAGGGTGGCAGAACGCATGAACCGGACTATACTAGAGAAAGTTCGGTGTATGTTGTCCAATGCTGGATTGGGCAAAGAGTTTTGGTCTGAGGCAGTTGTATATACGTGCCATATGATCAACCATTTGCCATCAACTGCAATTGAGGGCAGAACACCCATGGAGATGTGGACTGGTAAACCTGCTACTGATTATAATGCTTTACATATTTTTGGTTCCACTGCTTATTATCATGTAAAAGAATCTAAGTTAGACCAAAGAGCAAAGAAAGTATTGTTCATGGGTATAACTGGTGGAGTAAAAGGATATCGTCTCTGGTGTCCTATTACGAAGAAGATTATTTTCAACAGAGATGTAACTTTTGATGAATCAACCATGTTGAAACAAAAAGATTCTCAAGAGCATGACGAAACCAGTAGCACTTTGTTGCAGGTGGAGTTTGAAAAAGATAAAGCTGATCCAGCTGGTGTCGATGAGGTGGATGGTGATTCTCCATCGACTAAAAATGATGAAGATGTTCTGACCCAGGAACCTTCACATCAACAAGATTTAATTGCATATAAAAGGCCACGCAGAGAGATTCGCAAACCTGCTCTCTTTGTTAATATGGTGGCCTATGCACTTCCAATTGCAGCTGATGATGTTCTTTCCATTTACAGAGAAGCAGTAAGTAACCCAGAAAGTATATAATGGAAGAAAGAAATGAATGGAGAAATGCAGTCTCTTCACAAAAATAATACTTCGGAGTTAGTTACACTACCCAAGGAAAAGAAGGCAATTGGGTGCAAATGGGTATATGCAAAAAATGAAGGATTTTCTCGTAAAAATGAAATTCGATACAAGGCTAGATTGGTAGCGAAGGGTTACGCTCAGAAGGAAGGAATAGACTACAATGAGGTATTTTCTTCAGTTGTGAAACACTCGTCTATTCGAATTTTACTAGCCATGGTTGCGCAATTTGATCTTGAACTAGTTCAACTAGATGTAAAAACTGTATTTTTACACGATGATTTGGAAGAGGAAATCTACATGACTCAGCCAGATGGATTTAAGGTTGCAGGAAAAGAAAATTGGGTTTGCAAATTGACAAATCTTTGTCGAGGTGGAGAATTGTTAAAAAATTCAAATTTGAAATTCAAACACATGCATGCATTCAACTTTGGAGAGGCAAATTTGAAGACAAATTCCTATGGTAGGTGTTGGTGTATAAATACCAATGCTATTGGTGTCAATGTGCAAGTGTACACAACAAATAATAAAGTGATGAGTATTCAAGATCGTCTCCACAGGGATTGATGTTATCAGATTTGCTACAGCAATCTTAACAGTGCAGATTTTGTGCTAAAATAAAATAAAACAATTGATGAAACTATTACACTAATTAAAATAAAAGCGCAATAAATGAAATGCAACAAAGTAAATTATCACGTCAAGCTCAAGGATAAAACTAATGGGAATATATAGTAGTTGAGTGAGTAAACTCTCCTAATGGTCTTGACTATTTTCTAATGGTTGGCTCGGTTGCTGCAGTATTTGCTACAACACTAGGCAGAATCCTTATGTATCCTCAGCTCTTATATCTATATGCAACCTAACAGTGATCAGTTGTTATGCGAACATAAGATATAGCATTACACGCTTAGGTTCTATTTACCCTACAAGGTGAATCCCTATGTCTAGTTCATCACTAATTTTAGATTAAGCATGACCCTTTTGGAATAAGTTAAACTCAATCCAGGAAACTCAATCTAAAACCAAGTACTTGCTCTGATATGTTCCACTAAGATAGGTCATTTTGCTGCTCTCTCTTAATTTGTATCATTAAATGGATGATCAACCGAAATAATGAATAAAAATAAATACTATCAAAACAAACTACTACAGCAAACGTGCAGTAACACATATATTCAGTCAATAAACCATCAAGATTGTTTATCACTCAACCACAAATAAATTTAGTTCATGATTTGTAAAAGGAAAATAAAGAACAAAATTCCTACCATCAAACACATCCCCATAAATAAATAGAAAACGAGAAAACAAGAGAAGAATAAGAAGGACTGAGTTATTGATTTATTTATGCAAATTCTTCTCTTGTGCAGCCCTCAATCTCTCTCTTGAATCTTGTTTTTCTTTTGTTTCTTTGTGTTTTTTTCCTTGGGTGACGGCCCTCTCTTTTCCTTATAATGTGTGCTTCTTTTATAGTTGAAAATTAAGGTTAACGGAAACCTAAGTCGCGCATAAGTCAAATTAGGAAACTGCAGATCGCAATTATGCAGTTATCCCGCTCGGAATTGTTCTAGGATTGCTACAGCAACAGCTACAGCAACGGCTATAACAACTGCACTATTCCAGATTTGTTTCAACTCTTTTGTAGCCATGTTCTTTCTTTATTTTTGCAAGCCTATTGTATAGCATTCCTTCAATGAATTATAAGCTTCTTGAAACCTACAATTATGCACACAATTTGAGCATGAATTACTTTAAATCGAGCAAAATTTATTAAGATTGACTAAAATGATTATTTATGCAAAATGTAACAAAAATACAATAGAAACACATAATTTACTCTCTAAGTAGTATTGATTTAAGTCTAAAAGTGTCATGATAATTCTCATTGCATAGAGTTATCACACCCCCAAACTTAAACCATTACTTGTCCTCAAGTAATGACAATAACATTCACACTTCAATCACACAATCATGCAACAAATAACTTAGCTCTGTCATCTAATTTGTAAGGATTCTTCCACTCTCAGATCACATTCTTAATCATACAAAATAGCCATAGCAGTTCAGTTCTAGACTTAGGCTTCATTCTGTCCAAACTGTGTGTGTGCCACTTTGATCAAATTCCAAATGTGCTACAGCATTGCACAAACTTTGTATACAATTCAGAGGTAGAACACAAATATATTCACATATGGGGGAGCAGAATTCACAAATAAACTCAAACTGTGCTACAATAATAATACTTTTTTTTTCAGTTAAACCCTTCAATGCACCATTGAGCTTTCATGTGAGTGCATATCACTTGTAATGACGATACCCAATTACTCACTCAAAGTACATGTCAGAGTTGCTACAGCAATACATCCAGAATGTTATATCTAGGTCATACCTTTGGACGCCTTTGACTCAAGGCTGAACATGGGGCTCATGAACAGACCAGGTTACTCAATATCCTAGGCAGCAGACCTCTTTATCACCATTTTTTTTTTGCTTTTTTTTTAATAATTGCTGCATCACTGCTCGTAGCTCGTGTTGCCTTTGGACTCAAGTTTGCATATGGGGTGCATACTCAACCCTGGTTACTCAGCAACTTAAACTATTGGAGCAGAATTTATTTCATAACAGGCACAGTCCAACAAAAAATTTCCCCCAAACTTGAGATATTTTCTACTCGTTTCTTGGTTTTCCTGGCTCTGCTACAGCATTCTCATAAAACTCAACCAAAGTCTAAGTGTCGGGACAAAAGTTCAACCTCCCTCTATAACTATCTCTACTTGGCTTTCTCATAAATACTAAATAAACACTGAATTTATCTTCATTAGGTTTTCAAATCCATACACAAATATTAGATAACAGAGCTTCACACAACACAAGCATAAACACATGCACTCAGAAACACAACCCCCCCAAACTTGAGTGGTGTTGTGTCCTCACAAGCACACAAAACAAAACCACATAAACCAGACATGCATACACTAAATAAAAAGACATGCAGAATGAATTAAAAAATAAAAACTAAATGAAAGAAAAGTTTTTCAGCAAGAAGTAAAATAAACTAGCGATTATGGGTACTCCCCTGTTGCTGGAAGCATTACTGCAGCATAGGCTGTAAAGGGTCACTTCTTCTTTGATCCACTTCTCAAACGCTTGTTATCATAAAATCTTATCAATCCATTTGCTGCTGTAAAAGCAAGAATGCCTCTGTTGTTTGAGAATCTTCTGCTATGTCATGTTGTAAGTGATGCTGCAGCAATTCCCTCTTGTTGTTTTTGCCCACATTTTTTTTGTACTTGCTGCAATGTAACATAAAGACATAAAAAATTAGATGCACACTTAAAATAACAAAAAGACAAATTAAATAATTTAAAAGCTAAATTCAATGCCTTAAAAACTTGAAACAACTTCCCTTATTGGGTTGCCTCCCAATTAGCGCTTGATTTTAGGTCTTTCAGCCTGACCTTTCTTGTTTCATCAACCTGGATCCTTCAAGAATCGATCCTTCTTTAGGCTGTTCACATCATCTCTCATATAGTGCTTCACTCTCGGCCCATTAACCTTGAATTCTTGTTGGTCTGGAGTGAGTTCCCTTTACTGGATTTGCTCGTCAATTCTGAAGGGTTGCTTCTCTCCTGACCATGTTATGTTAGCTGCTGCATGATCTTCACCATCAAGTTCTTCCAATGTTACAACATTGATTTCTTCCTTACTCCAGCAACTGTGTAATTTCTCTGCTATAATAAAGTCCACAATACTAATAAAATTACAATCTTCAATCTCATCGGGACTCTTCATGGCATCCAGCACATTGAATGTAACTTGCTGGTCATTTACCCTCATGGTTAATTCTCTTTTTTGAACATCAATTAGAGTCTTTCCCGTGGCTAAAAAGGTCTCCCGAGAATGATTGGCACTTCTTTGTCTGCCTTAAAGTCTAGCACAATGAAATCTACCGGAAAAATAAATTTATCCACCTTCACCAACACATCTTCAATCTTACCTTCTGGATAGGCATGAGATCGGTCAGCAAGTTGTAGAGTCACTGTTGTTGGTCTACATTCATCAACTCCCAATTGCTTAAACACTAATAAAGGCAAGAGATTGATGCTAGCCCCCAAATCACAAAATTGCTTTGCCACTGTATTTAGTGCCTATGTTGCAAGGGATTGTGAAGCTTCCTGGATCTTTCATCTTCTGCGATATTTTACTCTGAAGCATTCGGCTGCACTCTTGTGCTAAAGCAATTGTCTCAAATTCTCCAAGTCTTTTTTTCTTTATCAAGATATCCTTTAAAAATTTCGCATAGTTTGGCATTTGCTCTAGAGCTTCTACAAAAGGGATATTGATATGTAGTTGTTTCAGCACTCCCAAGATTTTACTAAACTGCTTCTCTTGTTTTTGCTTCTGAAACCTTTGAGGAAATGGTGGTGGATGTCTAAACTGTTGTGCTGCAGAAGGTTGTGCAGACTGCTTATCTTTTGCTCTACTCGGGTCTGTTGTTGTTAGTTCTGTAGCTTCTTCACCTTCATGTGCTGGATCATAACTTTCTGCAGATGCTGTAGCAGAATTGTATTGATTTGCATTCTGAAAAGTGGAAGACTGTGACTCCTTCTATACTTGAGTGTCTTTTTGGCCTTTGTTGGACTCAATTCTTCTTTTTGGCACACCAACTGAATTATCAACATCCTTTTCAGTTCTCAAGTTAATCACCTTGCAGTGCTCTTTCCTTTCTTTTCTTGGGTTCTCTTTGTTGCTGGGTAAACTACCTTGAGGTCTGTTGCTCAATGCTGTAGCAAGCTGTCCAATTTGATTTTCCAAATTTTTCAACGATACAGTATGACTTCGGACAACTGCTTCATTCTTCACAATATAATCCTTAATCAAATCTTCAAGGGAGCTGAGTTGATCATTGTTGATGCTTCTTTGCTCTTGATTTTGTGGATAAAATCCAGGTGGTTGAACATGTTTGTTCTGTCCACTAAGTGTTGCAGTAGTCTGGTTATGATAATTCCATGAAAAGTTCTGGTGTTGTCTCCATCCAGGGTTGTAAGTGTTTGAATATGGATTGCCCTGATTCTGTCTATTGAAGCTGCCCATATAGTTAACCAAAGTTGGATTACCAGGACAATTGTCAAATAAATGCCCTTCTCCACAGTAAACGCAAGACATATCAGAAATTTGGTTAACAGTTGCTGGAGCAGTAGTCATGGCCTTTACTATCTTTGTTAATGAAGTTACTTGGGCTGACAATGCTGTCAAGGCATCTACGTTATGAACTCATGTTGTTCCTCTTACTGCAGCTTGTCTGGTTGATGGCCACTGATAGTTTTTGTTGGCTTTTCTCTCCAAAATTTCATAAGCCTCATTGTAAGACTTAGATAACAAGACCCCATTTGCTGAAGCGTCCACCATATATCTAGTGCTTTAGTTAAGACCATTGTAGAAAGTTTCCAACTGTATGCAGCAAGGAATGCCATGATGAGGAAATTTTCTGAGTAACTCCTTAAATCTATCACGTGCGTCACACAAGCTCTCATCTTCAAGTTGATGGAAAGATGTGATCTCGTTCCTCAATTTTACATTCTTGGTTGGCGGGAAGAATTTCAACAAAAATTTGTCAGCTAAGTCACTCCATGTAGTGATAGAATCTGGTGGTAGAGAATTCAACCATGCTCTTACTCGATCTCTCAAAGAAAACGAGAAAAGTCTAAGTCTTAATGCTCCAGCAATCTTGAAAGTATCACTCACTTCCAAAAATAACTTAAGGTGTATATGAGGATCTTCGGATGGCAAACCATTAAATTGCCCCACTGTTTGAAACATCTGAAACATCATGGATTTGAGTTCAAAATTGTCAGCTTGAACGTCAGGTCTAATTATTCCCGGATGTATGGCTTAAGGAGTCAACACTGCGTAGTCTCGAATGGCCTATCTCTATCGTTCGCCATGTGAAAAATGTTGTTGTTCCCTGGTTGCCTTTGAACAAATTGTCCATTCAGACCTTTATGTTCATTGACTGGTTGTATCCCCTCTCTACGGTTCAAGTTTCTCAAATTTTACAAATCATCCATTGCTACAGCAACTTATAATTCCCGATGCTCTCTTCTCAATCTCCTTGCAGTTAATTTCTGGATCAAACTGGAAGTCAACAGATTTATATTTGCGCATGCAAGGGTTGCTTGATCACCTATGTCAACAAAATAAACAAATTAAAATAAAATAAAAAATTAGCACCGTTAAAACTAATTTCACAAATCACAATGAACAATCAATCCCCGGCAACGGCGCCAAAAACTTTTTGGTGTATAAATACTAATGCTATTGGTGTCAATGTGCAAGTGTACACAACAAGTAATAAAGTGATGAGTATTCAAGATCGTCTCCACAGGATTTGATGTTATCAGATTTACTACAGCAATCTTAACAGTGCAGATTTCGTGCTAAAATAAAATAAAATAATTGGTGAAACTATTATACTAATTAAAATAAAAGTGCAATAAATGAAATGCAACAAAGTAAATTATCACGTCAAGCTCAAGGATAAAACTAACGGGAATATATAGTAGTTGAGTGAGTAAACTCTCCTAATGGTCTTGACTATTTTCTAATAGTTGGCTCGGTTGCTGCAGTATTTACTACAGCACTGGGCAGAATCCTTATGTATCCTCAGCCGTCGCATTTTGGATATCTTATATCTATATGCAACCTAACAGTGATCAGTTGTTATGCGAACATAAGATATAGCAGTACACGCTTAGGTTCTATTTACCCTACAAGGTGAATCCCTATGTCTAGTTCATCACTAATTTTAGATTAAGCATGACCCTTTTGGAATAAGTTAAACTCAATCCAGGAAACTCAATCTAAAATCAAGTATTACTCTGATATGTTCCACTAAGATAGGCCATTTTGCTGCTCTCTCCTAACTTGTATCATTAAATCGGTGATGAACCGAAATAATGAATAAAAATAAATACTATCAAAACAAACTGCTATAGCAAACATGCAGCAACACATATATTCAGTCAATAAACCATCAAGATTGTTTATCACTCAACCACAAATAAATTTAGTTCATGGTTTGTAAAAGAAAAATAAAGAACAAAATTCCAACCATCAAACACATCCTCATAAATAAATAGAAAACGAGAAAACAAGAGAAGAATAAGAAAGACTGAGTTCTTAATTTATTTCTGCAAATTCTTCTCTTGTGCAGCCCTCAATTTCTCTTTTGAATCTTGTTTTTCTTTTGTTTCTTTATGTTTTTCTCCTTGGGTGATGGCCCTCTCTTTTCCTTATGATGTGTGCTTCTTTTATAGTTGAAAATTAGGGTAAACAGAAGTGTAAGTCGTGCATAAGTCAGATTAGGAAAATGCAGATCGCAATTCTGCAGTTATCTCGCGCGGAATTGTTCCAGGATTACTATAGCAACGGCTACAGCAATGGTTGCTACAGCAACTGCACTATTCTAGATTTGTTTAAACTCTTTTGTAGCCATGTTCTTTCTTTATTTTTGCAAGCCTATTGCATAGCATTCCTTCCATGAATTATAAGCTTCTTGAAACCTACAATTATGCACACAATTTGAGCAATAATTACTTTAAATCGAGCAAAACTTATTAAGATTGACTAAAATGATTATTTATTCAAAATGTAGCAAAAATGCAATAGAAACACATAATTTACTCTCTAAGTAGTATTGATTTAAGTCTAAAAGTGCCATGATAACTCTCATTTCATAGTGTTATCAGTAGGTGCCTAATTGTTGTTGACAATTTTGTTGGGGTTGGTGCAACGGTGCACCCCATTTTTACTTATGAATAGAGGGCAATTCCTCATTTGTTAAGCATCCCAATTTGAGAGAAGTAGAGAGCAATTGCAAGTGAGTTCTTTGAGAGAGTTTGAGAGAGCTTCCACTTGAGTGTTCTAATGAGGTTCCATTTGGGTGTATTAGGGTTGTGAGTTTTGTGAGTTTTTTCCACTTTTGTAAATTTCTATTGTTAGTAAAATTATCTTTCAGTCTTTGTCCGTGGATGTAAGCATTACGCCGAACCACGTAAATCATTGTGTTATATTTTCTTTGCATTTGTTTAACACCATATTTATATTTCTTCAGAAGTTGCAGTATTAGTAATTGCTCTACTCACTTTTCGCAATAATTTATTGGTTTTGGTTCACTTGTATAGTTTATGATTTTGACTGTAGCTGCCTCTCATGCTGCGCTATGCAGATTGTAAATGCTGCAGTTATAGTGGATCCTTCTGTTAAGCTGGTGATTGCAACTGCATGTGATCAAATCTGCTGTTGCTCCATTTCCACAGAGCAGAATAGCTTAGAGAGTTGCTCAGAACTAAGCTTTGACCTTTCTTCAAATGGAGAGTTAAACCGTACATCTTTGCCTCCAAATGATTTTCCTGGTGAAACCAGAAAATCATATTCTGGTGTTTCCATGTTTGAACCCTTGGCAGTGGGCTCAGAAAAACTCACATACAACCTCTTGTTATTAGCATCCTCTACGACATGCAGCTATAGCTGCTATACAGTCTTCTGCTGCAAAGGACAGACTCTTGTTCCCTGGTACAGGACATGAGGGAGATAAGCCTAATGGGGTTCATAATATACAGCCTACTTCCTTAGGTACACCAGCAAAAGGACAATAGACTGACCTTGCAAATGTAAGCGAGCTTCTTTCTGTACGCATTTATTGTTTTGGGTCTGTCAAGGGTGGTGGGTATCGGAACCTTATATGTTGTCCCCTAATTATTTGTATATTTTCACTTAAACTTAAAAAAAGAAAGAGTCAAAGAGTTGATATGATTAGATCTCAGTTTTTATCTCGTGTTCTTATTTTTTAATTGGTTTGTTCTGGGCATTCTTTGGAGAGCAAATGTTAAATTCTGTTTATTCCTGTGTTATTATTGCCAATCAATAAAGAGCACTGTTGCAGGCAGGGCTGCACGTGTGGCTGGAATTTTGGTTCAGTTTGATTAGGTTAGCCTTAAACCAAAATCAATTGGGGGTCTGTTATGAATTACGACCCCATAATCAACCACTTTATGTTTGGAAATTTAAGTTCTGTAACCCTTTCCAATTTTAAAGATTTCTTTTCAATTTTGTTTCTTCAGCTATAATAAACCTAAAATATGACATTTCTACCCAAAAAGAATTGAATTCATTGGAAGCAGCTATACGAAGAATCATGTCAAGCTTGGAATGGTCAATTGATAACACTCTGAAAAAGAAAATGAATGAAATTGGAATTACTTGATTTCTCAATCAACCTTTTTTTCCCCTGTATTTTGAATTAGTGGCCGCGAGTATGTTGAAATTGTGTCGGTTCTTGAGTTCAGCCATCCTAGCTTTTACCAGCAATTGTTTCCTTTTCTCCCGTTTGTCTGCAAGGACTGAAAATTGTCGTCCTCATCCTTGTCCTCAATTGATATGTATGCATGATGAAATGCCTTTACCTATTGGTCGCTATGTTTTGTTTATAGCTGATAGGAAGCTCTCATACTCAATGTTGCCAGTAGTGGCTGCCCAAGTAAAGATGTGAGTGTTGGAGATGTAAATTGGCACTGCTCTTAACCTAATCCCTTATGTTGTGAAATACTTGAAATTAGCTGCTCTGTGTGCCCAGAATTGTTCATAATAATTATTTTGATTACTCCCCTTCTTTAGTATCGATTTGTTGCTTTTTTTTGGGAGTGCCTGTTATTACAAGAACATGTGATTTGACCATCCAATTTCCTTGTACCAGCTTAAGCATGTTAAACCACCTATTTATGAATGGGGTTGTTTGCTTATAGGCATTTTTGGAATTTACTTACAAAAGGTACATCATGAAATAGTGCTTTGTGATTTTTCACATGCATCATACAGCAACCTGTGTCACATGCTATAAACTTCAAATCGAGATGTGAATATGCATGCTGTCTGTAACATAAAAAGCTCTGTTATTTTCATATTTCCAATTTTTAATGTTTCAGGTGTGCGATGGCACTTGTTCATCAAAGAGTTAGACGTATATTTTATGCTTTCCCAAACCCCAACGAGTGCGCATTGGGCAGCGTTCACAGACTACAAGGGAAGAAAAGCTTGAATCATCACTATGCCGTTTTCAGAGTTGTCCTTCCTAAAGAGATCCTAAATAAGAATGAAGTTGTCGCTGCAAGAACTAGTACCACTGACGCAAATGCAACTACTGTTGATATGTTTCAACAAGGCCAATCCTAGATGAAAAGTAATTTACTAAGTTGATATGTTTCAACATATAGATTTACTAAAATTAAGACTCTCACTTACAGTTTATCACCATACAGTATACTCAACCTTAGACTGAATCGGCTTCTCTTGAATAATTGCTATCCTTCTTGATCCACGATCCTCAAGGCACTTTGAAAAGTGATCAATAACAATCCTTCAATGTCTAGTTATCCAAGATCCACATAAACTCTCCACAAAAATGAAAAGAAGAGAAGAAAACAAATCAACACAACATTATGTGCCAAATTCGGATTCTGTAGGGAGGAGGCTGAATTTTGCTTCTCTGCTTTATGCTCTGTATTGCGTACCTTCAATTGTGAGATGCCTCTCTGTATAGAGGCACTAGGGTTTCACAAAAATAGCAAGTCTTAAAAGACTTGAATTCTTTCCAAATAAGAATTTCTTTCATCTTATAATTCTTATGAATCTGAATAGGAATAAATCTGATCTTCTTGTCTTGCTTGTCTCCGAAGAAATATCTAGAGCATTTAATAAATGTCATGTTTGAACCAACTTCTTGTTTTAAATAGATCTCATGCGCCAATTATAAAATCTCATTATTAATTAACTTGCTAAATTAGACATCCAATTCAATTAGGAAATAAATATTCCTAGTAAATTGGAATCTCACTAAATTAGGAAATTAATAAATTAATCCGTATTACAAGACATGCAATAAATAAATTTTTAATTTAACTAGACTTACCATAAGATGTCAACTCTATAAATAATGAACTTAACACCAATAATGGAATTCATGCACGCATGAAGCTCCAGTATATAAATATCTCCTTGACTGTAGTGGCTTACATATGGCCATAACTGTTTAAAAAAAGAATATGTGTGATCAATTTTAAAAATAAAAGAGTCGATGTTTACATTAATTTAAACAGATCATGGGAGTCTATGGTTAGTAACCCACAAAGCAAAATTGGGAATTTCATCTTGGCGGTTGAGCGTGACGGGACGGGAGTAATCTGGAATTTGTTTACCGGCGTTGTGGGTAATTAAAGTTATAATCAAAATGATCTCTCTTGATCAACCATATCAACACATGATAGTGGCCTGCAAATTATAAACCATATATGCCCCGTGTGAAGAACCAGTTTCTGTTTTAGGGGGTTCAATGCAAAGAATGAAGACTAATGTGGCTTTCGTGCAGATTGACTTAAGTTTGAGGACCAATCTGCAAACTCGATGCTGACGTGTTTAAAGTTGGTTATGTTTGTTCAAGCAGCCTCTGGGAATTCTCAGAAAATGCTATATAAACAGAGCTGGTTTGTGGCATCTGATACTGAAGGACAACATTTGTCCATGAGGTTCCTTAAATCGCAACTTTTGTGCAGTAAAATTAAAACGGACGGCGGAAGCTCTAGAAACCTCGGATCGGCTTCATTCAAAAACGAAAATCAAGAAGAAAGATTGAGTTTTAATTACCTCACTTCCAGCTTCGAAAAAAACTTCGTAAGGTAGGTGAAAACAACTGAAAACAGCAAGCTACGAACACTGTCCAGAAAGTAGAGCTCTGCACGAACAGCTTCTGTTTTGCCACGATCTGAGATCCTTTAAACACCCCAATTGTGATGCCTCTAATTATTCGACACTTAGAAATGTTCTAGGAGTTCATAGGATTTGGAATCTCGAAATTTCGTTTAGAAATGAGAGAGATAATGAAGAAACATGAATGCTAGTTCATGATGATTCATTCCACAAAATAAAGCACCATTATCTCTAATAATGGCACCAAACATTATCATGTGCTAGACCCACCCACTTAGTTATTATTTATTGAGAGTGATCTTATCACTTAAATAAATTATTTAATCAAATAAATAAATAGCTAAATTAATTAATTTCGTAATTAATTAATTTACCCCATTTTGATCAAATCAAATGGTTAAATGTGGGCTCATTTTGTGACATGTTCTAATGCTTTCTCTTAATCCATATTAGATCCAATAAAAGCCCAAAATTCTAAACCCAAAATTGGTCTAGAAGTCCATAGTCATATATGAACCGAAACATGTCCAAAATGGTCATTTTACGTGCTCGATATTACATAATGTTTAATAGAGGATTTACGAAATTTATTTTGTTCCTTAAACTATTTATGGAACATCTAAATTTCTATCTTAAATCATATTTAAGATATATTTATATATATATTCATTCTTAATGAATTATAATATAAATATTGATTTTCCTAAAATTAGGAAATTTAACTTCTCATTTTCTAGTAACTCCTTTTTCATTTCTATTTAATGTGTGACTTTTTAGGTTTTTAGTTATAAGGTAGTAGAACTATTTTAATGATAACTCTTTATTCATTAAATGATGCTAAACTCTTTAGTCATCAATTAGAACTTTTCTAATGACCTTAAGATGCATTGCTAATACGCTTTACCAATATTGATCTTAAGGTTTCTACAAGTCATGAGTGACACCTAGCAGTATATCACAACCATCCAAATAACAAGAATTGTTGGATCTATAGAACCTATTCCATTGTATCTCTATGTCTTGGTCTCTTCATCATCCATGTCTAGAGAAAAGCACGGCTTACGGTTTATTATGTTAAGCAGTTATGTTTTATCTCAAAATAAATCTAAATGAACTTGACATGAAAATATAATTTAAACTCCTTCAAATATATTTCACCTTGGCCAAAGATTTCTCATGCCAATTCATATTATCTCATAGGGACATCCTTTTGTATATTACAAAGTGATGAATTCCATATTGGTCATACACTTGTCTTCATACATAGCCAACCATGACAGCTATTGCTAGATCTCTTCCGTGATTAGGAATCAATCATTATGCTTTCACATATCAGAGATGTCTATGTATAAGACATCTGTTATGCCTCAGGTCTAAAGACCATTACTAAACATAATGTCTAATACAATGTATAATAAGCCATTAACACTCAAAACCATATGGCTTACTATATTTGGTCATGTTCAGTAAACTCGTTCTCTCAACATGTACCTATGTGTTTGACTTGACATCTCATGTCAATGATATGAAACTCACCATCCATTTTAGTATCACATACCATACGGAGTCATAACACATACTAGTGTTTATGGGAATTTATAATGTCCAATCATAAATCCACCACTAGGAACTATTTTAGAAGTATAGTATAAAGAATACACGTTTCATATTCTCGACAAAAGTCGAGAATGTGTTCCTTAATTATTTTACTTCTTGGACTATATTCATTAAATTAATTAATGAATATTGATAACTTTGCCATTTTATAAATATCAAAATGCTATTTAAATACAATAATACCCTAAACAAACAAACATCATTTGATTGGCCTTTAGGGCATATTACTAACAATCTCCCACTTGCACTAAAGTCAATCGCTATGGTATCTCATATCCATCTTCGCAAGATGACGATCTAACTGCTGTTGAGTATGTGCTTTAGTCAAATGATCTGCAGTGTTATTAGCGGAGGCTACTTTCTACATAGTGATATCACTCATTCTAATGATTTCTCTAATAATGTGATATCTTCTCTCAATGTGTTTGGACTTCTGGTGAGACCTTGGTTCCTTAGCTTGTGCTATAGCTCCATTGTTGTCACAATATAATGAGATTGACAATGCAATGGTTGGAACCACTTGAAGTTTTGGAATAAACTTCCGTATCCAAACAACTTCTTTTACTGCATCTGATGCAGCTATATATTCCGCTTCAGTGGTAGAATCTGCAGTAGTTGTTTGCTTAGAACTTTTCCAGCTTACTGCTTCATCATTAATAGTGAATAAAAATCCTGATGTAGATTTTCTGTCATCTACATCTGACTGGAAATCTGAATCTGTGAAGCCTTCAATTTTTAGCTCACCCTCTCCATATGTTAAGAACAAATCTTTAGTTCTTCTTAAGTACTTAAAAATATTCTTAACTGCGGTCCAATGTTCCTCACCCGGATTACTCTGGTATCTGCTAGTGACACTCACTGCATGAGCTATATCCGGTCTAGTACATAACATAGCATACATAAGACTTCCAATTGCAGAAGCATATGGAATCTTATTCATTCGCTCTCTCTCATCATAAGTTTTAGGACTCATGCTTTTAAAGAGATGAATTCCATGTCTGAAGGGTATAAAACCCCTTTTGGAATCCCACATATTAAATTTCTTTAATATCTTTTCTATGTACTTAGCTTGACATAGACCTATTAATCTTCTGGATCTATCTCTATAAATCATGATTCCCAAGATATACATTGCATCTCCTAGGTCTTTCATAGAGAAGTTTTGAGAAAGCCAAATTTTGACAGAAGACATTTGTCCAATGTCATTTCCTATAAGCAATATGTCATCTACATATAGCACAATGAAAGTTATTGCACTCCCACTGACCCTTTTGTAAACACATGATTCATCCTCATTCTTGATGAAACCAAATGATTTGATTGCATCATCAAATCGGATGTTCCAGCTCCTGGAGGCTTGTTTCAGCCCATAAATGGACTTTCTTAGCTTACATACTTTATAAGGATTTGTCTTATATTCAAAACCACAAGGTTGTATCATATAGATATCTTCCTCAATGTACCCATTAAGAAATGCAGTTTTGATATCCATTTGCCAAATCTCATAGTCATAATATGTTGTTATAGCCAATAAGATTCTGATGGACTTTAGCATGGCTACTGGTGAAAAGGTTTCCTCATAGTCAATACCTTGTATTTGATGATAACCTTTAGCTACCAACCTTACTTTATAGGTCTCTACCTTTCTATCTAAGCCTATCTTCCTCTTGAAGATCCACTTGTATCCGATAGGTATAATACCTTCGGGTAGATCCACTAGAGTCCATACTTGGTTGGTTCTCATAGAGTCCATCTCTAAATCCATGGCTTCAAGCCATTTCTTAGAGTCAATATCTGATATTGCCTCTTCGTAACTAGTAGGATCATCTCTATGATCCGTATCACCCAATAAAAATATATCGTTCATTTGATGAAGAAAAACATATCTTTCTGGTGGGTGAATTATCCTACTAGATCTACGGAGCTGCTATATTCCTTGTGTTTGTACTTGAACAGGCTCTTCATTGGATTTATCCTCATTAGAATTCTTAATAAATTCTAATTTTCTTCCTTGTCCACCGTCTTGAATAAACTCTTTTTCAAGAAATATGGCATTTCTAACCAATACCCTTTGGTCAGATTGGATGTAAAAGTAATAACCCAAAGTTTCCTTTGGGTATCCAATGAACCTCCCACTATCCGCTTCAGCTTCAAGTTTCTCACTCTTGAGTCTCTTGATAAAAGCAGGACATCCCAAATCCTAAGATGATTTAGGCTTGGTTGCTTACCATACCACATCTCATATGGTATTTTAGGTACAGACTTGGAAGGTACTCTGTTTAGTATATATGTTGCAGTAAGGAGAGCATATCCCCAAAGAGAAATTGGTAAGTCTGTATAACTCACCATTGATCGCACCATATCTAACAATGTGCGAATTCTCCTCTCAGATACTCCATTAAGCTTTGGTGTACCTGGAGGTGTTCATTGTGAAACAATACCATTTTCTTTAAGGTAAGACTGGAATTCTCCACTGAGATATTCACCACCTCGATCTGATCGTAGGGTTTTAATAACTTTTCCAGTCTGTTTCTCTACTTCATTTCGGTATTCTTTAAACTTTTCAAAAACTTTAGATTTATACTTCATTAAGTATACTGAACTATACCTTGAGTGATCGTCGATAAAAGTTATGAAGTAGTAATATCCACCCCTTGCCATTTCATTAAATGGTCCACATACATCAGTATGTATAAGTTCAAGTAAATCAGTGGCCCTTGTACTTCGTCCAACGAAGGGTGCCCTGGTCATTTTTCCTTGAAGACATGATTCACAAGTTGGATAAGGTTCTAAACCAAATGGACCTATTAGTCCATCTTTAGCCAATTTTGTGACTCTATCTTCTCCAATATGACCTAGCTTTAAATGCCACTTATATTTGGGGCTTATTTCTTCTCTTTCACGTTTATGTGTTATGGTATTTACATTCACAACATGCTCATTATTTTCTTTCATGTTTAGTACATATAGATCATTATCTAAAGTACCTTGTGCAACATATTTATTCTCATGATAAATATTACAAATTTTATTTCTAAAATAAAATTCATAATTGTCTTTGCATAAACATGAAATTGAAACTATGTTCCTTACAGCAGAAAGAACAAATAAACAATCATTCAAACTTATTACATGCCCAGATGTCATTTTTAAGAAAAATGTCCCTATAGCTGAGGCAGCAACCATTGCTCCATTTCCCACTCTAAGAGACACTTCTCCTTGTTTAAGTCTTCTACTTCTTTTCAGATCCTGCATTGACATACAAATATGTGTGGTTGCAGCAGAATCTAAAATCCAATAAGTATAATGAATGATTGAAATATTAGTTTCAATAATGAGCATACCTTCACAAGGATTCTCTTTAGGCTTGACTTTCAAGCTGTTGAGGTAAGATTCACAATTCCTCTTCCAATGCCCATTCTTACCGCAATGGAAACATTTTCCCTTGTCATTGGGCTTATTAGCTTTCCCCTTCTTAATCCCACCTTTAGCCTTGGGTTGAAATTTTTTCTTTTTACCCTTTTTAGCTGAGGGCCCTTCTATAGCCATAACATCTTTTGGCTTAGGTGTATCAAGAACATAGCTAATTTTCTCATAATTAAGAACAATTCTTAAATTTCTAAACCAATCAACGTAATTGGGTCCCGTCAAACGGTAGTTTTCCAGAATTCGTGCCAACGGATTATTCATTATTAAATATTTCTGCAGAAAGTATAAATTAAATTATTAGCATTTTATTTTATTATAATCTATTTGATTTTGGTCTTTAAACCAAATAGTACCTCCTACTATTTTATCATTTCATTACACTCCCATATGCAAGAAACGAAAACTCTCATTGGTAAAAGTTTCTAGTAGGAATCGGATTCTCATTAGCATAAGTTTACCTCACCTAACAGTTCTTGGCTTACTTATTATAATGAGTAGGTAACTCTTACCAAATGCATCTCATGCATGTACCGATTATCCTTCGGCCTCTAAATCATTAATACCTCACCTAACAGTTCTTAGTATAAATGATTTAGTTAAGTTTACCCTAATACCCTTGCATATTTTCAAAACATCTTACTAACCTCACCTAACAGTTCTTGGTAGCTTAATGTATGAATTACGCATCATCGCATGATATATGGTTTATTTTCAACATTTTAATGAATGAGTAGCCCATGTATCCATGACAACTAGCGCAAGCATAAAATATTTTAAATATTCCATTGGTATTAGTAGGCCATGATGGATATTGTCAATATTCATCACTACAACTTAACAATAATTATGTTTATTTAATAAGGGAGTATTTGGTCATTATTATGGTCTCACTTTTTAGCATGTTATTCCATTTTCAATAATCAAATATGTCTAAGCACCCTAATATACATCTCATGCATATTATAGACAAACCAACTAAGGATGATCATGGAATTTTCTAATAAAACCAATTTGAACCAAAAATTGGTTTTAAGGTCCACCTAGGTATTGTTGTGCAAATTTTAATGTACTCGCAAGCGCACGAATCTATTGTAGTGTAGATCAATGGTGACGAGTGTCGATCCCACGAGGAGGTTGATTTTAATTATATATAGAATTAATTTTGTAAATGGGTGGTTGAAATTGTGGTGGGAGTGATTTAAATTACCCTAGAATTGGAATTGAAATGGCGATAATAAGTTCTAAAATTGGAATTAAAATGGCGAGAATAAATTGAAGAGGAAATCTATTAAATTGACGTACTTGGGTATCTGGATCCGTATCAACATGCATCATGGGCTAAATAATCCGTATTAATACCAATTAAATCATGAGGGGGGAATCCACACCTCATGAACCACGCTCTAATAAATATGGTGCTAAGGGCTTATCGTGCCAAATAATAATAATCTTGTACTAGAGGGCCGGTGAAACCAAGGCGGGTACTAGACAAGATTAGTATTATTTGTCGACGAGAAGTCAAAACATCCACAAAAACTAGAGGGGAAGAGAAAATAAATTTACCAAATAAAGCCCATGACACATGTTGAGACTTCACCTTCAACCCAAGCTTGAAAGAAAATTAGCCACTCATAATTGAACTAGGGGCAAAATGGGAATTTATTAAAATACGAAGAAAATACAAGATAGAGAGGGAATTACAGAAAATGGATCCCAAAAATGGATTCAGAGATATCAAATTAGGGGGGGGAGGCCCCCTTTTTATAGATACATGGAGTAAATCATGGCCATCGGATTAAAAACAGTTTGGACGCTCAGGATTGCGCCACGTCATCAGTCAACAGTCCACGGTTTGACCACGCGGATGAACAGTAACACGGTTTGACCCGGATGAACAGTAACGCGGTTTGGTTGAAAATAATCCTGTGTGATGCATGCACCGTACGCGAGATTTTTCGTCCACTGATATGCTGCCACGTCACCATCAACAGTATATAAGAATTTTAGTCCAACAGGATCGTGACACCTCATCAGTCAATGCCACATCATCGGTCAATGCCACGTAATCGATTTGTCTATATGAACAGTGTTGTGAACAGTAACGTAGACAGTACCGTACCCGTGAATAGTACCGTACATGTGAATAGTGCCATTTTTCCTTTTATACTCCTCCTAAGGTTTTCAACCGTCCTGAGTTCAAAAGTGATGTCCGTTTTGCCGTCTGATTTCTCCTTTATTGTGAAATGACTATAATGCCCCTAAAATACATAAATTACTTAATTAAAATAAAACACATGTAATTAAACCACAAGAATGTTAAATACATAAAAGTAAGGGTTGTTAGTAAGACTTGAAATATAAAATGACGGTTTTCTCCTTTATAAATATGCATTTTCTAACACTCAACAGGTATCAAGCAAACAATAATAATTATGAGACATCTTATGCCTCAAATTATTACAATTATTAATTTCTATTTGAATGGCCAAAATATCATTGGAAGTGCTGCAACGATCCATAGTCTTCTTGCTCCAACCTCCAAGGCATCGTAAATCCGTCATTCCTCCTTTTACAATCATCTTGCTTGTAGAAATTACATATTTAGAAGAATTGGGGTACAAATTTAGGGGTAATGGGATACAATCAGATCTTAATAGAAGGAGAGACATGCAAGTCCCTATTTAAAAATATTACAACCATTTAAGCCTTTAGAAATCGGCCAAATCAACAAATAAATCAATAGCTCATTCAATCACGCATATATTCAATCATCACATGACATAAATCTATCATAAAATATCTAGGTCTTTCCATGATCATCCTTCATGCTATTATAAATGGAAAAAACATAAATCATGCTTCAAAAATTCGAAATTGAATGAAGATGGCTCTGATACCACTTGAAGGACAACATTTGTCCATGAGGTTCCTAAAATCGCAACTTTTGCGCAGTAAAATTAAAACGGACGGCGGAAGCTCTAGAAACCTCGGATCGGCTTCATTCAAAAACGAAAATCAAGAAAAAAGATTGAATTTTAATTACCTCACTTCCAGCTTCGAAAACAACTTCGTGAGGTAGGTGAAAACAACTAAAAACATCAAGCTACGAACACTGTCCAGAAAGTAGAGCTCTGCACGAACAGCTTCTGTTTTGCCACGATCTGAGATCCTTTAAGCACCCCAATTGTGATGCCTCTAATTATTTGACACTTAGAAATGTTCTAGGAGTTCATAGGATTTGGAATCTCGAAATTTCGTTTAGAAATGAGAGAGATAATGAAGAAACATGAATGCTAGTTCATGATGATTCATTCCACAAAATAAAGCACCATTATCTCTAATAATGGCACCAAACATTATCATGTGCTAGACCCACCCACTTAGCTATTATTTATTGAGAGTGATCTTATCACTTAAATAAATTATTTAATCAAATAAATAAATAGCTAAATTAATTAATTTCGTAATTAATTAATTTACCCCATTTTGATCAAATCAAATGGTTAAATGTGGACTCATTTTGTGACATGTTCTAATGCTTTCTCTTAATCCATATTAGATCCAATAAAAGCCCAAAATTTTAAACCCAAAATTGGTCTAGAAGTCCATAATCATATATGAACCGAAACATGTCCAAAATGGTCATTTTACGTGCTCGATATTACATAATGTTTAATGGAGGATTTACGAAATTTATTTTGTTCCTTAAACTATTTATGGAACATCTAAATTTCTATCTTAAATCATATTTAAGATATATTTATATATATATTAATTCTTAATGAATTATAATATAAATATTGATTTTCCTAAAATTAGGAAATTTAACTTCTCATTTTCTAGTAACTCCTTTTTCATTTCTATTTAGTGTGTGACATTTTAGGTTCTTAGTTATAAGGTAGTAGAACTATTTTAATGATAACTCTTTATTCATTAAATGATGCTAAACTCTTTAGTCATCAATTAGAACTTTTCTAATGACCTTAAGATGCATTGCTAATACGATTTACCAATATTGATCTTAAGGTTTCTACAAGTCATGAGTGACACCTAGCAGTATATCACAACCATCCAAATAACAAGAATTGTTGGATCTATAGAACCTATTCCATTGTATCTCTATCCATGTCCAGAGAAAAGCACGGCTTATGGTTTATTATGTTAAGCAGTTATGCTTTATCTCAAAATAAATCTAAATGAATTTGACATGAAAATATAATTTGAACTCCTTCAAATATATTTCACCTTGGCCAAGGATTTCTCATGCCAATTCATATTATCTCATAGGGACATCCTTTTGTATATTACAAAGTGATGAATTCCATATTGGCCATACACTTGTCTTCATACATAGCCAACCATGACAGCTATTGACAGATCTCTTCCGTGATTAGGAATCAATCATTATGCTTTCACATATCAGAGATGTTTATGTATAAGACATTTGTTATGCCTCAAGTCTAAAGACCATTAATAAACATAGTGTCTAATACAATGTATAATAAGCCATTAACACTCAAAACCATATGGCTTACTATATTTGGTCATGTTCAGTAAACTCGTTCTCTCAACAAGTACCTATGTGTTTGACTTGACATCTCATGTCAATGATATGAAACTCACCATCCATTTTAGTATCACATACCATACGGAGTCATAACACATACTAGTGTTTATGGAAATTTATAATGTCCAATCATAAATCCACCACTAAGAACTATTTTAGAAGTATAGTACAAAGGATACACGTTTCATATTCTCGACAAACTCGAGAATGTGTTCCTTAATTATTTTACTTCTTGGACTATATTCATTAAATTAATTAATGAATATTGATAACTTTGCCATTTTATAAATATCAAAATGCTATTCAAATACAATAATACCCTAAACAAACAAACGCCATTTGATTGGCCTTTAGGGCATATTACTAACAGATATAAGTTACATTTCTCTTTCGTTTTTCATTCAATTAGAGTGATTCTGATTTCTTTGTAAAGCTTGTAATTTCTTCTACGAAGCTTGATAGATTTGTAATCATTTTGAGTAATAAAAGAGTGCTAATTTTCCCTCTGAACTGTTGTGTCTTGTGTTGGTGTTCAAGATCAGGTTTATGATCTTGTGAGTGAGTTCTTGGATCTTTGCTTCATCTTTGGAGTTTCTTTTTGGCTCCTGTTGTGTTCAAACTCAACAGGTGGTATCAGAGCCCTAGGGGGATCGCAACAATATCACTTCCAAAGCCTGAGATTGAGAAATTCACCATTGGTGGTGATTTCTCACTTTGGAAGATGAAAATAAGAGCACTTCTTGTTCATCACGGACTGGAGTCAGCTTTAGAAGAAGAAGATCCAAAAACTGTTGGAAGTTCGAGATCTGATGAAAAGATTAAGTAGATCCACAATAGAGCCCACAGTACCCTGATCTTGAGTCTAAGTGACTCAATCTTGAGAGAAATCTCGGAGGAGAAAACAGCTCTGGGTATCTGGAACAAAGTGAAGGCTCTATGCATGAAGAAATCACTTACTCACAGACTGTTCTTAAAGAAAAGGTTGTATACATTCTTTATGAAGGAAGGTGTGTCAATACAAGAGCATATTGATGTGTTTAACAAGATAATTCTTGATCTCGAAGGAGTGTAAAGCATCAAGATAGGTGATGAAGATAAAGCCTTCTTCTTGCTGAGTTAACTGCCAAAGTCCTATGAGGGTTTCGTGGACACCATGCTATATGGGAGGACAACTCTCACACTAGAAGATGTGAAGGCCTCCTTGTGTTCAAAAGAAATACAAAGGCACTCTAGAGATCTGGATCAGAACCCTAGTAAAGGGTTGATGGCAAAAACTGAGAAGAAGAAAAAGAAGAACAAGAATCAGTTTAAGAAAGAAGATGATTCTGAGAAAGAAAAGATGAAAAGAAGAAAATGTTTTTACTATAAGAAAACAGGCCATTACATCAGAGATTGTGCTGAGAAGAAGAGAGACAGCAAAGAAAAATCAGGAGATGCTACTGTAGCATCTGATGAATCATCTGATGGAGGTTATCAACGTGCAGACTTACTGGTGGCATCAAATGGAAAGATTGAAGGTCAGTGGGTTCTAGACTCTGGTTGTTCTTTCCATATGAGTCCTGATAAAATCCTATTTCATGAGTATGAAACTATAGATAGAGGTAGAGTCTTAATGGGAAACCACAATACTTGTAAAATTGTGGGTATAGGTTCTGTCAAAATCAGAATGTATGATAGAATGACAAGAACCTTAGAGCATGTTAGGCATATACCAGGATTAGAGAAGAATTCGATATCCTTAGGCATGTTAGATAGCTCAGGCTATGTCTTTAAGTCTGACCATAGGGGCTTAAAGGTAATGAAAAACTCCAGTATAGTAATGAAGGGAGTCAAGAATAATGGATTGTATGTGTTGGAAGGGTCATCAGTACCTGTGTTGTCTGTATTGCATGTTAGTTCTTATGTAGATAAAGCCAAGATGTGGCATCTAAGGCTTGGACACATGAGTGCCAAAAGCTCACACGAACTGAGCAAAAGGGGGCTGTTATATGGAGATAAGGTTGAAGAGCTGAAGTTCTGTGAGAATTGTATCTTTGGGAAGGCCCACAGAATGAAGTTTAAAAGGGGATTACATAAATCCAAAGCTGTATTGGATTATGCACACTCTGATCTTTGGGGGCCTGCTCAAGTACCATCCCTAAGTGGTGGCAGATACTTTGTAACATTCATAGATGACTTCTCAAGAAAGGTCTGGTTATACATTCTCAAGACTAAAGATCAAGCTTTTGAAAAATTCAAGATATGGAGAGCTCTGGTCGAAAATCAGTCAGGGGTGAAGCTGAAAGCACTAAGGACTGATAATGGGCTTGAATTTTGTAATAAAGAGTTTGATGAGTATTGTCAGAAGCATGGAATCACCAGACACAAGACTATTAGGTTCACCCCTCAACAAAATGGATTAGCTGAGAGGATGAACAGAACTCTCATTGATAAGACTAGATGCCTCCTCATAAACTCCAAGCTACCAAGAAGCTTCTGGGCTGAAGCTGTAACTACAGTTTGTTACTTGGTTAATAGGAGTCCCTCTGCAGCTCTCAAGTTCAAGACTCCTGAAGAAGTCTGGACTGGTGTATCTGCAGACTACAAACATTTGAGAATTTTTTGATGTATAGCCTATGTGCATGTGAAGCAAGGAAAACTGGATTCAAGGGCTCTGAAGGGGGTGTTTGTGGGATATCCTGAGGGGGTGAAAGGGTATAAGGTATGGTGTGGTGCCACTCATAAATGTATCATCAGTAGAGATGTTGAGGAATCTATGCTGGAGGACAATGACTCTGCTGTCTTTGACTTCAGCCCTTATACAGGTGAATCAATGAAAGAAGCTGCAATAAGGAAGGATTCCAGAATTGAGGTGGAGTCATCCAGTACCAGTGACAGAGGGGATTAAGATATGGGTACTACAGAAGATCTTCAAGAAAGTTCTGAAGTTGATGATTTAAGAACTTCAGTGGCTGAGCTGCAAGACTATCAGCTAGCAAGGGACAGAGCAAGAAGGGAGACAAAACCACCTTCCAGATATGTATATGCTGGGATGATAGTTTATGCTCTTACCAGTGATGAGGAAATAGCTATTGAAGAACCAGCAAGCTATAGAGAAGCTGTGAAAGGTAGTGATAATAGCAACTGGATCAAAGCTATGGAAGAAGAAATAGATTCCTTAAACAAAAACAAGACTTGGACTCTTGTTCAAAATCCAGGCAACAGAAGGTTGGTAAGCTGTAAACGAATTTTCAAAAGAAAAGAAGGAATTCCAGGAGCTGAAGCTTCAAGATTCAAGGCTAGATTAGTTGCTAGAGGTTTCACACAAAAGGAAGGTGTGGATTTCACTGAGGTTTTTTCACCTGTGGTTAAACACAGCTCCATAAGGATGCTACTGTCAATGGTAGCTCTGACTGATATGGAGCTTGATCAGATGGATGTGAAGACATCTTTTCTACATGGGAAGCTTGAGGAAGAAATTCTGATGACACAACCAGAGGGCTTTGAAATCAAAGGAAAGGAAGATCATGTTTGTCATCTAAACAAGTCTCTATATGGACTAAAGTAGTCTCCAAGACAATGGTACAAGAGATTTGATGAGTTCATGATCTCCAATGGCTATCTCAGAAGTAAATATGATAGCTGTGTGTACTCTGGAAGCTCAAGTTCAGGTGGAGCTGTTTACCTTCTGCTGTATGTTGATGATATGCTACTTGCTAGCAAAGATAGGAGTGAAATCAAGAAGCTCAAAGACCTGTTGAATGCAGAATTTGAAATGAAGAATTTGGGATGTGCTAAGAGGATCCTTGGGATGGATATTATAAGGAATAGAGCTACTGGAACTCTATTTGTTAGTCAAGAGAGGTACATCCTAAAGGTTCTTAACAGATTTGATATGCTGGATGCAAAGTCTGTTCAGACACCACTTGGATCTCAGTTCAAACTTTCAAAAGTGCAAACTCCTGTTACAAATCAAGATAAGTCTATGATGAGTGAAGTTCCATATGCTCAGGCAGTTGGGAGCCTCATGTATGCAATGGTGTGTACTTGGGCTGATATTGCTTATGCTGTTAGTCTTGTTAGCAGATTTATGAGTGATCCTGGAAAGGAGCACTGGGATGCTGTTAAATGGATTATGAGATACCTTAGAAGTACTCCAGATCATGGTTTGATGTATGGAAGGTCAAAGCAGGATGAGAGAAGTGTAATAAGATATGTAGACTCAGATTTTGCAGGAGATTTGGATGGGAGGAAATCAATGTCAGGCTACTTGTCATGGTGAATGGATGTCTGATCAGCTGGAAAGCAACTCTTCAATCTGTGGTCACTCTGCCTTCTACAGAGGCTGAGTTTGTTGCTGCAACAGAGGCAGTAAAAGAGGGAAAATGGCTTGGTGGGATTTTGAATGAGCTTTGGTTAAAGCAGAAAACTTTCACCATTTTCTGTGACAATCAAAGTGCCATCCACCTCATTAAAAATCTGTGACAATCACGAGAGGACTAAGCACATTAATATGAGACTCCATTTAATTAGAGATGAAGTATCTAAAGGTGCTGTGTCAGTGAACAAAATACACACTGATATAAATCCTGCTGATGCTCTTACAAAAGTGGTTCCCACTGTTAAGTTCAAGTTCTGTGTAAGCTTGATGGGAATCATGGCTAACTTACAATGATTACTTTGTGTAATCGAGCGACAAGCTGTGTGCTTAAAAGGGTTTTTTGAAGCAACTTTTATGGTAAAGAATCAAACTGAATCAAGTCTGCAAGGTGGAGATTGTGAAGAACCAGTTTCTGTTTTAGGGGGTTAAATGCAAAGAATTAAGACTAATGTGGCTTTCTTACAGATTGACTTAAGTTTGAGGACCAATGTGCAAACTCGATGTTGACGTGTTTAAAGTTCGTTATGTTTGTTGAAGCAGCCTCTGGGAATTCTCAGAAAATGCTATATAAACAGAGTTGGTTTGTGGCATCTGATACAAGTTACATTTCTCTTTCGTTTTTCATTCAATTGGAGTGATTCTGATTTCTTTGTAAAGCTTGTAATTTCTTCTACGAAGCTTGACAGATTTGTAATCATTTTGAGTAATAAAAGAGTGCTAACTTTCCCTTTGAACTGTTGTGTCTTGTGTTGGTGTTCAAGATCAGGTTAAAGATCTTGTGAGTGAGTTCTTGGATCTTTGCTTCATCTTTGGAGTTTCTTTTTGGCTTCTGTTGTGTTCAAACTCAACACCCCGCAATGCCAATATTCTTGTTGGTAATAGATGTTAATAAGAGCCAGTTGGGTATTATTCTTCAAATGGTACTTAAAAATCATTTTAATAAAATGGGAATGGTGTCTTTCATTTATAATATTTTAAATTTGAATATGGGTCAAACATGATTTTGTAATTTTTTTAATGAAAATATGTTTGATAGACTACGAAAAATCAATTAATTTAAAAAATATTAGTTAATTGATAAACTAATAAATTATTACTAATTTATGAAGATGTTCCTTCTTTTAGAAAATATAATCACATCTGCAGTCTCGATTTACGTTGATGATATTTATTATGTTTTATGTGAATAATATTTGGTTGCCTTACATTGGTAGTAATAAGATTATAATACAATTTTTTTTAATTTTTATATTTTATAAATTTATCAAATTATTAAACTATCTTATTGGCCTTAAGTAGATTGACAAAGACTATTATCTAATTGAGCTTACCAATTTATCGAATATTAATTTACTGAAGTTCTATGCAATTGAAAATGATAAAAATATGGAATGTATTCGTCAAACATGTTTTCATGTAATTTTATTAATGGTATGTTAACCAATATTAAAAAAAGACAAAAAAAAAAGACATATGACAGTAGTAAAGGGGGAAAATATATTATTGTATGTCATAAATTGTTAGCTAAGACTATTAAAAAAAAAGGTTATATTGTGCGTCACTGGAATTCGAAAAATAATAAAAGGGTCAAGGGCCGGTATTTAAGTTCATCAAAAGCATTTGCGTAGTCCATCAAAATGTTTTCAAACGGAATTTCTTTTTTTGTACAAAATATCAAAGTTGTTTGGTCTTTCACATCTTCCCCAAAATTACCAAATTCGTGGACAAATATTACAGCCTTGAAATACACCTTCAAGGAACTGATAAACAACAACAATTAATAATAGCCTCTGAAGACAGAAAGTTTTCAGTCGGAGAAATGAAAATAAACCACCACGATGTACCAAATCTACTGATTTTTCATTTTTTTAGCTAGCGAAACTGTTGCGTAACTGGGTTTGAAGAACCGAAAAACTAAGGCCAGCTTAACTCGAACTTCCAAGAAATAACGACATAAATATGCTATAATTAGATCGCAACTCCTTTATATTTATATGATATTATCATTGCCATTTGCAAAAACATAAGAATTAAGTCACTCACTACTTCTTAAGTTGCCTCATTCCCATTGGCTGTCCTACAGGTTGTGGCTAGGCTCGTCGTGGATACACACTGCATCTGCGGTCTGGTGTTTAAAGGTTGAGATTTCTTATCAAGATGACGACAAAGGGAATGATATTTTTCGGGCTTACCATAATGCTGTTAACATGCGGTTTGTCAGGAAGAGTTGCAAATGCAAATGAAATTAGCTACGGAGCCATTGGTGTGGATATTAATAATGAATGCAGCAAAGAGCATCCCGAATTATGTGCTCATCAACAAAGTAATGAGTACGAAAGAGGATGCAGTCCTGAAGTACAATGCCGTTCTCGTAAGATGAAATAGAGAATAGAGAATCCTTCGAGATTGAAGAATTCATTTCAAGTCCTCCACAATACATATATTTATTATATATGTCACTGATCTTCAGCTACAAAGCCAAGATATTGCTTCATTAATTTGTTCATTTGTTCTATGTCTATGTCAATCTTCTCATGCTAATAATTGGGTAAATGTTCCATAAGTTTCTACAGATTGAGCAAATTATCCGGTTAATATATGCATTTTTAAAAGCTATTCAAAAGTCTTTGTTGAATATCTATTTAATTTTTACATGTCGCATATTATATCTGTTTGAATTTTAAATTTTATCATACTAATTTATCATTGAGAAAGTGAAAATCTAATAGCTGACAGGTGTTTTGAGTAGTCCTTAAAAATATAGTAACTAACAGGTCAATTGACTCAAGCTTTAGGGACTAAATTAATGAGCATTGATATACCCAATTATTTGTCCATCTCTTACATGGATCGGAAATGTGCATGAGGATTTTGAAATACATCAAATTATATGCAAAAAAGTGAATGGATTTTAAAAAATTATGCTCGGATTGCTGTAAATTTGTACATTGCTTCAAATCTTTTCAATAAATTGACGATCATCTGCTTGATTGGGTAGAAAAGCTATGAAAACGATAAATGTGATCAATAAGTTTGATTTCCTAAGACAGTATCTTTAGAGATAACAATAACTGAATTTGAATTTAGTACTAAGTTGCGCTGTGCTGTGCTTTTTATAAGATTTTGCCACTCATGCATTTATAACAGTGCATGATTAAGGTTTAATTTTATATTATTTTTTATCTAATAACTACCAATGGCAACATCATGTGAAGCTCTACAGAGTGGCCAGTTCTGAATTCAAATTCTAAAAAACCATATGCACAAACTATCAAGTACAAACACGTGACACCTACATTATTTAATTTAATTAACGGAATTGATTTTTGACTTCTGTGGTTATAGTGAAGCACTGGTTTCATGTCACTTCTAGTTATCTTTCTCCGAATGATTCAACGGGGAATATATAATTTTTTTCATTTAATTTTCAAAAAAGGTGTCCATTTTTCAGAAGTATGTTATATGTTTATTTTTAGGCTACTTACTTAGAAGAAAACTAGGTAGAAGTTAAAAGAATCACTACAAGAAAAAGGATCTACTATGACAGTCCTATGTGTGACAGTTTTTGATCTGGAGAGCTACAACGATAGACGAATGATAGATTTTTTTTCTATCATGTATTTACGACATACTTGTGATAGAAATTTTATCTATCAAACATCTATGATAGATTGGTGATAAATTATTTGGCTATCAAAAAGTAATGACAAGTTTGTGATACAATTTTAGTCGTCAAGTAGCTTTTTTATTTTTATTTTATTTTACAAGATTGACTGAAAATTTTAAAATAAATAAAAATTAAATAAAGAATAAACGGTATCGTTTAGATTAAAAGAGAAAATAAGAAACGACACCGTTTAGATTGAAACTAAATAAAAACAAAACCCTCTTCAATTTTCAACCATCGTATTTTTTTTTTCCCAAAGTGTTGGCACTCTCATTCTTGTCTCTCGCTCAGTCACTCTCGTCAATCTCACACTCACAAAGCCCTTCTCGCCTGAAATCCTTGCATGGGCACTAAACCACTGCCGACGTTCTCTTGTATTTCAGTATCGATTTTGGCCCTCACCAAGAACTATATGGAATACCCACCAAACGCGTGTGCTGCTACTATTGAATTTTACCCTAACTGAGAACCCTCACTTGCCCATGGTCGCAACCATTTGATCAATACAGGTAAATAATGTTTCTAGCGTTGTGTTCCATTTCAATTTTAATGTTCTTGTCAATTTCGAACCCAGATTTGTAAAACTTAGAAACCCTAGATGTGTTCTTGTCAAATTCGAACCCTGTACACCTAAATCTTGAAAATCCTAGATGTGTTCTTGTCAAATTTGAACCCTATACATGTAAAAGTTGAAAATCCTAGGTGTGCTCTTGTTAAATTTGGATCTATTTGATTGGAACTACAAAATCAGACATAGGCTTTGCTCTTGACTATGACAAATCACTTGCATGTAGCCGTATGTTCACTATCTTCGAATTGGGGATCTCCAAGTATTTGATAAAAAGCATGAATGAATCTTGGCACTTTAATTGTTGCAGTCCATTTCTATCTATGAGGAGCCAAGAAATATGAAGCTTATTTTGTTCATTCGTAAAGCAAAGCTGATACAATTCATGGCAAAGCTTGATGAGGTGTTGTATTTAATCTTGCTCATGCTTAGTCTAGGTGTACAGTTCATCTATCACTTATTGTTCAATTTAAGTTGACATATTATTGCTTTGCTTTTTGAAGGACTGAGTTGTGTTAACTTACAGGAATTCAAGAATCGTGAGAATTTAAATCTATATTTTATATTTTATATGAATTTGGCTCATTGAAATTATTTTCCAATTGAGTAATAAATGAATAATGAAATTTCCTTTTGTGATTTTAAGAAATGGATGGAGTAAAATTATGCAAAGGCATTACACATATTTCTTCCCAGTAAAAATTTGGAACTTTGTGCTTTAAAGAAGAATTGTAAGCTTTATTATAATTTCAAGAACTCAACACTCCTCATTGCTTTTTATCTACAAATGATTTACTTGAGCACCAGTTACAGAAAACTAATTAGCAGTATATCTTGATCTTTGGCGGTAGTTGCAGGGCTGATGCCAGTGAAGCTCCGATAATATTATTGCCTTCAATATTACTATTTCACTCTTGATATTTCAGGATCTGGTTTCATTGTAGGAAAGCATGTTACTTTAGGATTGAATGAAGTAAGTGGCTGATTAACTAGTGGGAAGAAATTACATAGCCCGTATTTTTTTTTTAAATTTTCATTTTTAAAGAGAAAAATCATTTATGAGGTTAATTATCTATCTTGTTGAACTGTATTCTTGTAATTGAGATCAATTTGAAGTTGTTGGCTTGTTTTTCAGAAAGAAAATCTGAAGGCTGTTATTGATTATTTGCGGGACGATGGAAATGTCTCTATGATTGGAACTTTTAAGACGTGGAACTCTTGAACCCTATGTTTAGTTATATACTTATATTAATTAATATGATGGTTTTATTATTATTATTATTAGTAGTAGTGGCTACAAAAGATTCAAAGAACTAAAAGGTGTGGCTTGTGGCTTTCTTGCTATTTGGGCTTTAACTGCTGCCTCACCTGTCATTGCTGCTAATCTGGTGTGCCACTTCCATTTTAGTGTAATTACATAAGTTATCTTACTTGATTGATTGATTAATTAATTAGTTCGTGGATTGAATAGCCAAATTGATGAATTTTCATGTCTTGGCTTTGGGGCTGTTGGATTTTGCTGCTGGAAAACTACATTTTGTAACTTTGCTGCTGCAAGACTGAATTTTGCATAGATTTGATGCTGGATGTTGATGAATTTTCATGTCTTGGCTTTGGGTCTGCTGGATTTTGCTGCTGGAAGACTACTTTTTGTAATTTTGCTGCTGCAAGACTAAATTTTGCATAGATTTGATGTTGCTGAATGTTGAGTACTTTGCTTGGTTTTGGATTGGACTTTGTTGCCTATCGGCTTGACTTTGGAATATTGATTAACTAATGTAATGTAAAGTTCGAATTGCATGTTTTCGGAATTTAAAAGTACTCTGGATATTTCTATGGATAATAAAGTTCACTAATTTAGTTCGTTGGTTTTGGATTTAATTGCTTTTAGTAATTTATTTTCTTTCATATAATTTTTATAATTTAAATTTTAAATTGAGGAAGCTAAAATTGCATAATTTTATTTTAAATTAATAAATAAAATAAATAATTTTTTTTTTCATAAACACAATTGATATCCACAAAAAAAATACAATCCAAAGTTTTCTAAAATAATGAAAATATAAAATAAAAAAATAATTTCCCTCTTTTAAGTTGTATAACATAATTATGACAGGTAAAATTTATCACAACTCGTGATGTGGTTTTATCTGTCATCTTTTCTTGACGTTGGCTACAATGACGGTAAGGATAACCATCATCCACCCCCTACGATGACAGCTTTTCCCTGTCATGATAGGTCCTTTTTCTTGTAGTGAATTACGAAAAAAATTAATTATACCAAATTAGATCCGCGAAAATATAATTAAGCTGCATCAAAGATGATCAGTCAAGATTCGTAAGGAAGTGTAAAGTTGTTCCTTAAACAATGTACATTAATTATTTTGACAATTAATAAATTTTAACCATCAAGATTTCTAACGATATTAGATTATGCATTTTTAATCTAAGCACCCAAACACATTATAACAGGTTGCTTGTTGATTTTTATATTATCACATAATAATATTCCATCTTTCACTTGCACGTCCTATATTTGACTCTGGCAAAATTGGGGGGAAAAAATAGCGCTAATGTATTTTTGTTTCCCTTTAAAAGCAAATGCATGCCTGAAGCTCCTTTATACAGATATGTCCTTTGACTATAGTCAGCTAACTTTATTTTACATTACTTTAAACAAATCATGGGAGTGTATTTGACTTTTCCTCTTCATTCTATGTCGATCCTCTCATGCTAATAAGTTCACTTTGACCATGTAAATTAGATTAATTTTATTTCAGTTATAAACTATTAATCTACCTCTCACATGGAAATGTGCATGCGGATTTTGGAAACTTATGCTTGCAGTGCTGTAAATTTGTACGTTGCTAGAATTCTTTTCAATGAATCGAGATCATCTGCTTAGATTGAGTAGAAGACCTATGAATTGACTTGATTTAAATGAGTTTTCTTGCCCATCCCTCTTAATTTATAGTACGAGAGGAGGTGTGCCGTTAGCTCTCTCCTCCTAATTTATACAATGATTGTTTCTGTTTTTCTTTAAATTAAAGTTAACAATTTATATTTATTGAAACTTGTGATTGTTGTGGTACAGATATATTATTATCCAGCAAATAAAGGTCATATTTTTGTGGTACAGATATATTATTAGCTTTCAAAGTATGGGATCCTTTGATTTCTATAACCTGGAAGATGCCACCACGTTGCTCCAGTAATAGAAAAGTACTCGGCCTTGCTTTTAGTGCTATTGTAGCGTTTCAGGATCATCATAACGGAAAAAGCTTGTTTTCCTGGTTATGTGAACTCAAACCCAAAGTCTGCGTGTCATCATAAAGAGACATTTTGGTTTGGCTGATTACGTGGAGGCAGTCCAGTACTCCACTTATAGTTGGGCAACTATTTCTTCGATGATCAGGATTTTAAAAGTTTTTGGGAATACAATAGTGTCCCTGAGGCTGTCCGGTTCTATTTAACGGAATGAAGTGATTCTGAGTGCTTGCAGTGCTGCCCGGTGAAAGAATGTGGGATTCATTTATTATATGCCCCAGATTTTGCGGAATCAGTGGAAGATCCAACTGGAAGTTTTAACCTTGAAATACTCGTGAGTGTCGAAGACATTCATTGCAACTGGTACTTTTCAATAAATTAATCTTCAGTTAAAGTATAAGTCTCTGTTTGTTTGATGAGAAATTAAAGGAAAGGGAAAGAAAATGTTCAAGCGAGAGAGAAAAATTTTCAAATCAATCTGAAAATTACAAGAGTATTTATAGATCATCTATATTCTTCTATAAGCATCTAAATTGTGAGCTTTAAATTAGCTGAGCACAACAACTTGATTGGCGGGAAAAATAACCAACTCAATATGCTAATAGTGCATTGCACAACAGCCTGCCAGCATGGCATTTGGTTCAGCGTCTAGTTTACACAGCAATCTGACACAGCAGCTGATTCAACATCCAATCTTAACGTTTCCCTGCATGCTCAACATCCCCTTATTATTATTTTTTCTTCCTTGTCTCTCATTACTCTGTCTTCATAATCGAGTAAAAAAAAAAAAGTTAGCTTAATTATGAAAAACTGAAAAAAAAAAAAAACCTGCCTTAATAGGTTAGGTTGGGGGGTCATTCTATGATGTCGTGATTAAAGTTACGGTATCAATACTGTAATTAAACATAAAACTTGTAAATCATTATTAAAGTTACGGTATCAATACTTTAATTAAACATAAAATTTATAAATTTAACATAAAACTTGTAAATCAACATTAACTGTAAAATAAAACATAAATTTTAGCAATTAAACATAAGACTTGTAAATGTAAAGTAAAATGAGTAAATTAATATAAAACTAGTAAATTATTTATTATTAGTAAATAAAACAAAAAAAATTGCAAATATAACATAAAACTCATAATTAAACATTAAGTGCAAAATAAAACAAAAAAGTTTTGAAATTGAACATAAGATTTGTAAATAGAAAATAAAATAATTAAACTGATATAAAACTAGTAAATTGATGTATTATTAGTAAACAAAACTAAAATTTACAAATATAACTTAAAACTAGTAAATTAACATTAACTGCAAAATAAAACATAAATTTTGAAAATGAAACAAAAGACTTGTAAATAGAAGGTAAAACAAGTAAATTACTATAAAACTGATAAATTGATGTATTATTGGTAAATAAAATAAAAAATTATAAATATAACATAAAACTAGTAAATCAACATTAAGTGCAAAATAAAATATAAATTTTAGAAATGGAACATAAGACTTGCAAATGGAAGGTAAAACAAGTAAATTAATATTACTAGTAAACAAGACAAAAGCTTGCAAATATAACATAAAACTTGTAAATCAACACTAACTATAAAATAAAACATAAATTTTGGAAATGAAACATAAGACTTGTAAAAGGAAGGTAAAAAAAGTAAATTATTAGAAAACTAGTAAATTGATGTATTACTAGTAAATAAAATGAAAACTTATAAATATAACATAAAACAAGTAAATCAACATTAAGTGCAAAATAAAACATAAATTTTGGAAATGGAACATAAGACTTATAAATGAATTGTAAAACAAATAAATTAATATAAACTAGTAAATTAATGTAATACTAGTAAACAAAACAACAACTTGCAAATGTAACATAAAACTAGTAAATCAACAATAACTATAAAATAAAAAATAATTTTTTAAAATGAAACATAAGACTTGTAAAAGGAAGATAAAATAAGTAAATTACTATAAAACTGATAAATTAATGTATTACTGGTAAATAAAATAAAAACTTATAAATATAACATAAACAAGTAAATCAACATTAAATGCAAAATAAAATATAAACGTTTGTAGATTATACCTAAAACTTATGAATAAAAGATAAAATAAGTAAATTAATGGTTACTGTAAAAATAAAATTCACAATTGTAAAATTAAAACTCGTTATAATATTTATTATCTTATATATTTATTAATTTTTTTATATTTAAAATGATAACGTTAGTTTTGCATTATATAATACATGTGATGTTTTTATTAAGGATGAAATTTATGCTCAAAATCGGAGTTTGGAAAAAATATTATTTTAATATCTTTCATAGTTGTTGTAAAATGAAGTTATTGTTGGAGAATCAACAAATTAAACATTCAAAAAACACACTATTTTATTTCTTCAACAACACTTCTCACCAACTACAACTCTTATTTTTCACTCTCTACAACTTACAAATTTTTGTTACTTCATTTAATGCATAAACTGAAGGGGAGAGGGGGTATTTATACATGAAATAAACTAATCACAACCATTCATTTATTCAACTACTATACAAATCTCCACCATTCATTAAAACCTACTACTAACCTACTTCACTACTCATGAAACCTTTCATGAGTTGGGCTTGAATTTATTCATCTTGGATCAAGTTTATGATCCAACAGTTATTTTGCATCTTTCTGCACTTCCTCAACAACTTTAATTGGTCTCAAAATAGAAGTAAAAAGTTTGAAACTATATAAAGTATGAATAATACTCAAAATTAGATATAATTTTATTGATATATCATATATGTGTCTAGTAATAAAATATTTTTTTTTTAATTTTGTTTTTACTTGATCCACATCCAGATAAATAATTGTGCTTAATTAACATGTGTAATAAATAGATATCATTATAGAAAATGGGGAAAAAAGGTATACAAATGTCCTAGAATAAATATAGAATTTATGATAACCAATTCAATAGAACTTATTCCACTTTTTTTTAGTATAACTTTTTTGTTTAATTAATGAGTAGTTTTTTTGTTTAATTAAAGAATTTTTTTTATAAATGAATAAAATATTTTTCACTAAAATTCTATAGCAACAATGTTAATTTTTTAAATAATTAATAATCTTGTCTGAATTTACTGGTTTTACTTTACATTTACTAATTCTATGTGTAATTTACAATATATATGTCTATCACGATATTGATGCCGTAATTTTCATTACGACAACAATACAAAATTCTTGTCCACTCATTAGCTAAGGAGAAGCAAGAAGAGAGGAAAACAATTAAATAGGACAAGGAGAGAATTCTTATCCCGTGGCAGAACCTGTGCCTTAAGAACGAGGGTGCAAGTTCTAATCTTATTATTTCCATCTATACTGTAATAGAATTGTGATACGATTGGTACTTTAGTTTATTTATTTTTAGTTTTATTTGTATTAGTTATGTTATTTTGAGTAGTATAAAATATTTTATAATAGTGTGTTAGCTGTTTGTGGTTGAGTGGGAATTATTTGTGGGGATTGTGACTAGTTAGTTTCTTATTGTCGTAAGATAGTTGGACTATGATATTTTATATAGGTATCTCTAACTCATGGTGAAAAAATATTGAACGATTATAATTTTATTGCAACTTGATTTCCTGTGGGAATTTATTAGTTTATTGCATAATTAATCAATACCTTTTGAAGGTGTGACTTTCCTAGAATTAGCCCCATTTATAGTCTATTTTTGCTATTTCATTTGGTTTCTTCTTGTTATTGTGTTTGTATCATTTTGGTATCTGAACGAGACAATGAAGGAGAAAATCGTTAAAATGAAGCGACTGAAAAGGATACATAATTGATTGAGGCTATGATTCTTGAACAAAAAAGAATTTTCAAAGAAATTATCGTGCACGACAGGTGAAATATTAATTAAATTAGGTGAAATGAAGGAGACAATGAAGGAGAAAATCGTTAAAAAGAAGCGACTGAAAAGGATACATAATTGATTGAGGCTATGATTCTTGAACAAAAAAGAATTTTCAAAGAAATTATCGTGCACGATAGGTGAAATATTAATTAAATTAGGTGCAAACTGGAATTCATCTTCAACTGTTCGTAAGGTCAAACATGTTGAAGAAAATTCTTCATCTTTCGTTGAAATTCGAGATCTTGAATTTCAACGATCAACGATTGCTGATCTTGAATTTTTAACGATCATGCAAAATATCGAAGTCTTTTGAATTTCAACCAAAGATGTCGCTATATTATGGACTACAAAGAAATTTTCTAAGATCAACATGTCACTGTATTGTTGGAGATCTTGATTTTCAATCAAAGACGGAGAATTTTATTCTAATAGTTGACATTACGGACACTTAAATTACCCATCATGCACGACAATTTCTTTGAAAATTCTTTTCGTTCAAGAATCATAGTCTCCTTTAATTTATGCATCCCTTCTAGTGGCTGCTCTCTATTGCAAGTATTTGTTCCTTCGTTTCCTTGCTCTATACGAAAATGATACGAATATTCAAAATGATGCTGACACAAATGTTTGTAACAAGAAATCAAATGAATAAATAGGGTTAATTCAAAGAAATTCAGACTTTCACAAAGAGTGATGGTATACTTAGGTGGAAGATTTGTATCCCAACTGATATGTCACCAATGTAATTTTACTATTTAATTAAAAATTATAAGACTTATAATTATTTATCACTTGAACCAATTAAATAGTGATAAATCATTTGCCACATCAATTGGAATATAAACTAAGTATCCTAACTAAATAAGTATAGCATTATTGCGCCATAAAATATTAGCTATTCGAGAAACCAATGAACTCATGCATACAACTCAAGTTGCAATAAAAATATAATAATTCAACAATTCTTCATTATGACAAAATATCATAGTCCAACTATCTCTTAAAAATAAGCAACTAGACTAATCCCAATCCTCATATATAATTCGCATTCAACCACAACCACTAACCCTCTACTAGATAATATTTTATACTAATTAAATAGAATAACCAATAAAAATAAAACTAAAATATAAATAAAATAACGTAATGATCGTATCAAATTGACTTAGTTAGACGTAGTGTAAACACATAATATAAAGAAACAAATAACAGTCTGCTACTTTCAACTAATTAAAGTCAATATCTCTTAAAATGAGATATTATGTGTTTAAGCTAAGTCTAACCTACATCAATTCTAAAGCGCATATATATATATATATATATATATATATATATATATATATGCACACACACTTTAGTGACACATTCTACTATTTTCACATCCCATATTTTTATCTGATCAAAATCTGTCGTCTATTGAACTGCTATGGCTTCTTCTTCTTCTTCTCATCCTCGAAACAATAAATATGATGTTTTCCTTAGTTTCAAAGGAGAGGACACCCGTGATAACTTTACTAGCCATCTCTATTCAGCTTTGTCTCAAAAAGGTATTGAAACTTTCATTGACAACGATCTAAAGAGAGGAGATGAAATTTCAGAGTCTCTTGTAGATGCAATTGAAGCATCAAGCGTCTCAATTATTATTTTCTCAGAAAGCTATGCTTCCTCAAGTTGGTGTCTCGATGAACTTTTGAGGATCCTGGAATGCAAGACCAATTACGGACAGATTGTGATACCGGTCTTCTATCGCGTGGATCCGTCACATGTCAGAAAGCAAAGTGGGAATTTTGGGGATTCATTTTCGAAACTGGAAGAACAATTTCCAGACAGGATGCAAACTTGGAGGATTGCATTGACGGAAGCAGCCAATCTTTCTGGCTTTGATTCTCATGTCGTTAGGTAACAATAATTCTCTCTCCCCCCCTCTCTCTATATATATGGTCTTGCTAAGTTACATCATCAGTAACTTATAGTAAACGTCACTCATGAGCTCCCAAGTGTTGAAATTGATTAAAAAAAAAAAGGAAGAGTCAAATGGGAACACATTGATTGCATTCAAATTGGTGGCTGGACTTTGACAAGGAAAATGCCAATTTTGAACCGCATGATGAATTTGTCAAAAAGGAAGAAAGTTGTTGCCAACTTGTTAGAATTTTTGGTGTGATAGTTTAGCTATAAATTGGAATGTCATTTGATGAGAAATTAGTAGCAATGAGCTTCGGCATTGCTTTAGACATGAAATGTTGGCCATGGAGAGAAGCAATCCAAATTGAGAGGAGAAAAATGTTCTTAAGCATGTAGTTATATTGAAGGAGCATTTGGCTCTTCAATATGGGTATTACGGGTTTGCTTTGTTAAGGGATATTTCTCAGGATTATGTATTTGGGGCTTGGGTAAGAGAAATTTATTTCTGAGAGTGGTTGTAATAATTTTCCATATAATGAATATTTTTCTCTGGTTGTCTCTCGACAACGGCCGTGGTTTTTCTCCGGATTTAGAGTTTTCCATGTAAATCTTGTGTTGTGTGATTGGTGTATTCTCCATTTAATTTTTTTGTTAATTTGTTGCTTGATAAATTGCTTGGAGTGAACTTGGGAGGAAGCTCAATTTCCTAACACCAAGTGTCTTACATGCTGCCATATTCTTGAATTAGGTGACTGCTTATGGGCTGTACTATTATGTGGTAGCTTGCCTGTATATATTTGTCTAATTCTAGTACATTAACTGAGATATTAATTAATTATTATCAATAATTAATTTAATAGAACAAATAAATAATTCTAATATCATTTTTCCATTAATATCAGGTCGTTGCCTTGGATATTTTAAGACAAAATAATCAAAACTCTCTTTTTTTTTTTTTTTGTGGATTTGAATCATTTTCCTCACATGTTTCAAAATCTATCAGTGGAGTGATTTACTGCACCAGTGATAAATTCATGAATAAAGTAACAATTTTTCAAAACAAGTTTTGAAACTGATTAATTTATTAAAATAAGATGGGGTTTCTTCATGTTACTATGTTTTGTTTGATTAAGTTACAGCAACGTTAACCTCTGCGTAAAATTAGCTAACACTGCATGGACACAACTGAAAACATATTCTATTAATTTGTATCCTTTTCAAATACTTGAACTTATCCTATTATTTTCTGCTAGGCCTGAATCTCATCTAATTGAGGAAATCGCCAATGAAGTTTTGGAGAGGCTAGATGATACATTTCAAAGCGAAAGCAAAGACCTGGTTGGAGTAGAATCTCGCATTAAAGAAATTGAAGCATTATTAGGCACTGGGTCGACGGATGTTTACAAATTAGGGATTTGGGGCATTGGTGGTATAGGCAAAACAACAATCGCTGGTGCTATTTTTAACAAAATCTCAAGACATTTTGAAGGTTCTTACTTTGCTCATAATGTTAGAGATTCAGATCAAACCGGTCGATTACCTCACTTGCGACAGGAGCTCCTTTCTGCATTATTAGGTGGTGAAAATGTGAAGAACATTCCAAATACTGGGCTCAACTTTCAAAGTAAAAGGCTTACTCGCAGGAAGGTTCTAATAGTTTTTGATGATGTGAATCATCTAAGACAAATAGAATTCTTAATTGGACATCTTGATTGGTTTGCATCTGGGAGTCGAATAATAATAACAACAAGAGATAAACAAGTGCTATCAAGTTGTTGGGTCAATCAAATATACCAGATGAAGGAATTAGGAGGTGTTGATGCACTTAAGCTTTTTAGCCGATTTGCTTTTGGAAGAGACCATCTTGACGCAAGTTTTGTAGAGCCGACGAAGGAGATAGTAAAATATGCTCAGGGAGTTCCATTGGTTCTTAAAGTTTTGGGTTCGTTACTATTCAAAAGGAGAAAAGAGGAATGGGAAAGTGCAATAAGGAAATTAGAAAACGTTCCCCACATAGAGATCCAGGCAGCTTTAAAAATAAGTTTTGATGGTTTGGATGACCATGAGCAGAATATTTTTTTGGATATTGCATGTTTCTTGAAAGCAGAGCGTAGAGATCAAGTATTAAGTTTTTTAGATGCCTGTGGCTTCTTTGCAGAAATAGGATTACGCGTTCTTATCGATAAGTCTCTAATAACGATATCACACTCCAACACAATAACAATGCATGACTTGCTACAAGATATGGGAAGAGAAATTATCCGAAAAGAATCAATCCATTATCCAGGACAGCGTAGTCGATTGTGGTATCACAAGGATATTTATGAAGTTCTGACAAAAAATATGGTGAGCAGCAACAGGTTCTCAATTCTATCTTTTTCATGTCAGATTTAGATTAGTATTTTGCCTAATTCTTTTCTTTTTGAATAAAAGTAGAACTAATACGGTTTAGAATTAATGGAAGAATGAATATAAAGGAAAATCTGTAAAAAAAAATGATTTAGTTAAATCGATAATGTACCCCGCTTAGTTCTTACTTTTTTTATGTTAGATTTAGATTAGTATTTATTGTTCACAAAGGTTACTATTTTATTTGGGTGCTTGTAGAAAGAAACTTAAAAACAAAAACTTTCTAAAAGCATCGATGAGAGAGGAAGTCATAAGATATTAAACGATATTTAAGTGCTTCCAAATTGGATTTTTTTTTTTTAATATGGTTCAATTTAATTGATATATTTATAATTAGTATTCAATTGGGAATTATGCTCAATTATTATATAATTGAGAAGGGAAGGAGGAGTCCCAGCTTAATTTGGGTAGGCCTAGAAGCCTGGGAGTTTCTTTCAATCGATAAGTTGGTGAAAATGTTAACGTGAGTATAAGTAGACAAATACTTGCATGTATATTAAATGTATGCACTCCCACCCTAAATTAAATGTATGCTGTTAGGCTTAAACCGGTGACCTCTTGCATCTGCTGCAAGAGTTAAGCCACTTGAACTATCTTTTAGGAATAAATTAACCATTATCCATGTTTATTAATTCTTTTAGCCACGTTAAAAATCTATAGAAAATTAGGGAGTTTTTCAGATTTGCTCTCTCGTAGACAATTAATTTCCTCACTTTTAATAAACATTCTACTAATAATTTTTGGTACTTTCAGCAATAATATTTTTTACATCATTATATAATCTCTTTACTTTTAAGATCCTGTAACTAAATAAGCAATTAATTGGAGGCTTGATTGAGTGATCTTAAAGTAGAGTTATTTGACAAGTCAATTGATTTGAAGTAGTAGGAGCTAAAAAAAATCCTGTAACTAATAATAAAATTTTCAAAAATTAATGTCCAGTGGTGGGGTTATAATGGCATGGCATCATGCAAATAAAGCATATATGTAATATTATGTTGGGGTTATAATTTAGATTAAATTTTCAAAAAATAAAAGTTTGATGGGGGTTATGGTTGCATGGCAACCTGTAAATAAAAATAATTTGTTGGGATGTTGTAAGGTAATATTACAATTTGGACATGAAACATTTTCTTTAATTTTTCTATTCTATATTTGCTAGTAGCTCAACAGAAACTAATAGCAATATAATATTTATTTTTGAAAGAGAAAATAGATAGATTCACTAATTAACAAAAATGAAAACTGGATGCTAGTAAATGTCATGTCCATTTGTAGGTAAACTTTTGTAAACGGCATGTCAATTCATAGTTTATTTGTTTAATACTACTAATATACTTGTATCATTTTGTTTATTTGTAACAATAAATATATATTTGAATTATATAAATTGGATTTTAACTTATTGCTTTTTTATTAATTATTAGGGGACTGAAAAAATTCAGGGCATCTGCTTGGATATGTCTAAAGTGAAAGAAATTTATTTAAATCCTAATGCTTTCACAAAGATGCGTAAATTGAGATTTTTGAAATTCTATAACTCATCAATCAACGGAGAGAACAAATGTAAGATATCCGATTTCCAAGGTCCTGGATTTGCTGAATTGAGATACCTTCACTGGCATGGATATCCATTGAAATCATTGCCTTCAAATATTCATTTGGAAAAACTTGTTTTACTTGAAATGCCTCATAGCAATATTCAACAACTTTGGAAAGGTGTCCAGGTATGTATACATTCGTATCTTGATAGAAGAGGACATTTAAGAGTTCATTTATTTTTAACACAATTTAACACCAAATCCTAGAATTTATCTAATTGCTGATATTAATACTGACACGATTCCATTTTAAATTTAAAAAATAAGGGAAAAGGATAGTAGGCCTGCTAACATTTGTGAAAAGGGACATAAAACCCCTTAACGTTTCAAAAAAACACATAACCCCCTTTTTTTAGTAAATTTCATTTATTTTATAGTAAATTTATTTTTAATTTACAATTACTATTATGTCTCTATAAAAAATAAATCAATATATTGAATTAAGACAATGAGCCCCCAATTTTTACTTCCTATTTGCCCAATCTATCTTTTATCTATATATAAGTTTATTCAATATCTCATTTTGGCCTATTTGTTCTAGAAGAAAATAAATTTAATTTTATTTATTATTCATCATTTTTTTATCATCTTATCATTGGAAAGAGTATAGTCATAATATAGAGTGAATAATTTGGGTAAAAGATAATTACATTTTAATTTTAAGTTTTAAATTAAAAAATTATTGATTTAATTATACACATCATTGATGCCATGTCATAGGTTAATAAACTGATTTATTTATTATAGGTACATAATTGTAATTGTAAATTAAAAATAAATTTACCATTAAAACAAATGAAAATTATTAACAAAAATGAGGGGTATATGTCTTTTTTGAAACATTAAGGGGTTTTATGTCCATTTTCACAAATGTTAGGGGGCTCATTGTCCTTTTCCCAAAAAATAAATATGGAAATATGATTAATTTTCCCTCGTATCTCTCCTTTTCTTATTTTTTTCTTCCCCTTCACGGACTCTCCATCGTAGAGTGTGAGATTTGAGAACACCATTAACATACCCTAGGAGTGGGATTTATAATCTAATTAATCAATTTTACAAAGAATATATGCTTAAAGGCAGGGACGTAGCCAGGAATTTTGTTGATCTGGGGCACTCTAAAAGTATAGTATAATTTTGAAAATTTATATTACAACCCATAAAATCGCAATATAATATAAATTGATAATAATTTTTCAAAATTTAAATAACAATACATAGAATTGCAACAATAATATAAATTAATAATAAATTTACTTATTATAATTGTTCTAATCGAGAATTCCCCAACGAGATTTCATGTGTTGAAAATGCTGTAAAATAATTTCATTATCAATACAATAAAATACATCTTTTGCAATGTACACAACCAAATTATCATTCAACCAATCATCTCCCATTCGACTTCGTAGTCGATTCTTCACATAATTCATAGCTGAAAAAACTCTTTCAACAGTGGCTGTGGCAACTGGTAAAACTAATGCTAATGTGACTAATAAATAGACCAATGAAAACAACTTGTGCTTATTAGTCTCAACCATTTTTTGTGCATGATCACCAATCCCGTTTAATCCTGAAAACTCAACACTAGACTGCATATCCATTATGTAAACATCAAGTTGAGTATCTAGTGCCATGAGATCAATTGGAGAAAAATCTTTTGGATAAAATTGAGCAAGGCGCAATAACTTTCTTTATTGAAAGCTGCAAATTGAATAAGTATGATATTTATTGTTCAAATAAAAATTTCAACATAAATAATAATAATAATATAGATGCAAATTACAATTACAGGACCAGATAAAATATTATGAGTCTTCATGAAAAATTTAGACACTAATAATCTTAATAACTTAATTTGTTCTTAAATCTTTTAATAATGACAAAAATATTCATATATGACAACCCAAAAACCAAACACGAGTATATAATAAAATTAGCAATTTTAGAATGAAAAAAATAATGAGAAGATCGTAATAAGTCCACCTAGGCACCCACCACAATTTTTTGCGTGGAAGAGACGAAAATGGAGTCCACCCAGTCACCCACCAAACTTGATTCCATGAAACTTTAACTACGGAAGAGACGAGAGAAAGCATAAAGGTAAAACTTTATTTATTTTAATTAATTTTTTAATGAATTTCATTTGTAAAGGTTTTCTCATTTGTCTTTATTGATTTTTATGAAATTATAATAATTAATCAAATTATTTAAAATTAGACATTTAAATTAGGGGTAACATGAAATATTTTTAAAATTATATGGACATTTTCAAAATTTTATAATTTATATGGGATATTTTGATAAATAATAAATAAAATATATTATTTTAAGACAACCATCAAAAATTTTTTTGAAAGCCAGCTGGGGCATGTGCCCCACCTGGTCCTATGCTGGCTCCGTCCCTGCTTAAAGGTGAAAGTTTTTCTACTTGCCATGTTTTTACTGCAAATGGAAAAATAATGATATGTTAGGAGAAAAGGATGAACAAGTTTCAAGTTAGGCTCATTGTCTTTCAGAAATAATAATTTTCTTAAAAATAGCTGTCTATACAACTTTGAAATGTGTAGCTCCAATTCAAAATCTAAACTTTTGTTATCGAATATTGCTTAAAAATAGGGGGCTCTACCCAACCCACCCCTTAATATTATGATTGGTAAATTAAGGGTTAGGCCTGAGCTGGGCCCACTACAGGTTTGGGCTAGGTTTGGATCGAGTTTAGATTTTTACTTATTTTTTCAAAATTTTTTAAAAATTGTTGTAAACATGAAATTAGTTAATAATAGTTAAGTTGTTATAATTAATAATAAATTAAAGGAAATAAATGTTTTAAAATAAAATAATAAATAAATAAAATAAAGTAAGTAAAAGTTTAAAGATTTAATTTTTTAATACTGAATTTTGTAATTCAAGCACTCGTTTAATTAATTAACACTTAAAACTGAGTTTAGTATTATAATTTTAAGTTTTTTTATTCACTATTGATAATAAATTAGGAATTTAAGCTCACTTTTTTATTTTTCATTATTTTACAAATTTAAATTTATTATTCTAATTTATAATTTTTTTTAAAAATAGAGAGCTTGGGTTTGGCCTGAACTTTTTTTTCTAATCCCTTGTCCATACCCTCATGTGCAAAGTTTGGACCAATGCCTATGGTAATGGGCCGCATTAGCCTGGTATTTTTGGTCGTCTCTACTTAATATATAAGCAATGTCAAAGAACGAAAGATTTAAATAACAGAAGATGAAACTCATTTTTATTGACTTCAAATGGCTCTAATGCAAATTTATACATAATGTTCAATGATTAAAAAGCAAGTAATCAATCGTCATAGATCAGAGATTCATCTTTTAAATATATAATTCATAGTGACTATGATTTCTTACCGTATATATCCATATTATAATGACAATGATTCTTGCCATATATACATAAACATGTTGCTCTTGATATTAGCCAAATATATATTCTTTTCAAGTAATGATGTTTACTATCATACATGCTAATTAATGATTTTTCTTGGCCTGTGTTATGTCGGAGTAGCATCATGGTAAGTTAAAGCAGAAAATCATTGGAGCCTGCAATATTTTTACTAAAACTCCAAACCCCTCGTTTGTTCCACCTCTGAACAAGCTTGTTATGCTCGACCTAAGCGGCTGCAAAAGCCTAAAAAGTCTTCCAGCTGAAATTAGTAATTTCGAATCTCTTAAAAAGCTTAATCTTTCGGGCTGTTCAAAACTGAAGAGGCTTCCAGAGTTCTCATCAGCTGGTAATATAGAAGAGATATGGTTAGATGGAACTGCAATTGAAGAACTGCCCCCCTCCATCGGTTGTCTCTCTCGGTTGTTAAACTTATACCTCAGCGGTTGTAAAAGGCTTAAGAGTCTCCCAAGCAGCATATGTAAGTTGAAATCTCTAAAAGTTCTTAATCTCGATGGTTGCTCAAATATTCAGAAATCGCCCCATGAACTTGGAAATTTAGAAGCTTTGAATAGTTTGTACGCTAAAGGAATTGCTACAACAGAAGTGCCGTCATCCGTTGTCCGTTTGAACAATAAGCTTTACGAATTAAGCTCGGATAGAAGCAGGAGGGGTGATAAGCAGATGGGTTTATTATTGCCTATCACATTATCTATAGATGGCTTGCACATGACTGATCTAACGTGTTTATATCTAACTGATTGTGGCATCACGGAGTTACCTGAAAGTCTAGGTCAGTTATGCTCGCTAGTAGAATTGGATCTAGAGAAAAACAATTTTAAGAGCATGCCAGAAAGCATCATACAACTTTCTAATTTGAAGTATCTCAATATAAGTTATTGTGAGAGGCTTCAATCCTTATCGAAACTTCCATGCAATCTGGAATGGTTGTTTGCACATCAATGCACAGCACTGGAATCATTACCATCATCAGGTTTATTCTCAATAATTTATGAATCTTCTACGCAGCATTTTGACCTGAGCGGTAATTTTAAATTGGACCGGAAAGAGGTCAGAGGAATTTTCGAAGATGCTCTGCAAGATATTCAGCTTATGGCGGCTGCACGTTGGAAACAAGCACGAGAGGAGGTGTGCCGTTAATTAATTATCTGTCTCCTTCTAATCTGTACAACGTTAGCTTTTTTTTCTCTTTAAATTAATTAAAGTTAACAACTAATATTTGTTTTAAATAAAATATGATTTTTTTAGTTTTACAGGGTTATTTCCTGGAAAAGTGTGGCTATATCATCCTTTTTTTTTCTCTTTTAAATTAATTAACGTTAACAATTGACATTTGTTTTAAATCTTATATGATTTTTTCGGTTTTACAGGGTTATTTCCTGGAAAAGTGTGGTTATGTCATTTTTCCTGGGAATGAAATTCCGAAGTGGTTTAAGTTTCAAAGTGTGGGATCTTCTTCTTCTATAACCTTGGAGATGCCAACACCACTACCAGGTTGCTTTAGCAATAAAAACAGAGTCCTGGGTTTTACATTTAGCGCTATCGTAGCATTTGGGGAACATCGTGTAGATTATTGTGACGGTTGGTTTGAATTCTTCTGTGAACTCCAAGTCAAATCCCAGGAATGTCAGCCGCATCATGTCTTGGAGAGATGCGATATTGCGCTAATTAGATATGTAGAGTCAGATCACTTAGTTTTGGGGTACTACTTGTTCGGTGATGATGATTTGAATGGTTTCCGTGAATACAATTGCGTTACGGAGGCAGTGGCAGTCCAATTCTATTTTCAGCATTTTGCTTCTTCTCACAGTTTGGAGCGTTGCAGGGTGAAGGTGAAAAAATGCGGGTTCCATTTATTGTCCGCCCCAGATTCAACGGAAGAGGAACAATATGCGGCCCCAAACGATTGAAATATTGAGAGGTTGTTTGTTAAATGTTTGAAGTCTGCAATTTTATTAATTTCAAACATTTTTTAAAATTTATTTGTTTGTTTTTTGAAATTTATATATGATTTTCAGACATTTACATCTGAATAGAAAAAGTAAACTTTTATAATTTTTATCTTAATGGAAAAATGTCTGAATGACAAGTAAATTTTATATTCCAAAAATATCTCTATAAAATAACTTATTTCTTAAACTATAAAATCTAATCCTCTTTTTTTGCTTTAATTTACAAGGACATAAATGTCAAATAACTAAATTTAAGATTTTTTAATTGTAAAAACAAATAAGATGCCACATATATTCAGATATTAAGAAAAGAAAAACAAACATGTCATTTAGATTTTCGTATTCAGACCCATTCAGACTTTAGAAAAATTCAGATCTATTTAGATTTCAGACAAAAAAACAAACGTTGCCTAAGTCTTGAACACATCTATCGCCATTGGAGCTGCTACTAGTTTTTAGTAAGTAGCTAAGCTAGCATTTGTTTTTTTATCTAAAATCTGAATGGGTCTGAATTTTTCTGAAGTTTAAATATGTCTGAATACTAATATCTAAATAAAATATATTTTTTAATATCTAAATATAAGTGACATCTTGTTTATTTTTATAAATATGATTATTTGACATTTATGTTCTTGTAAATCAAAACAAAGAAAAAAATTAATTTTTATGGTGTACAAAATAAGTATATTTGATAAAAATACTTTTGAAAGATAGCATTTACTTCTCATTCAAAATTTTTCCCATTCATACAAAAATCACAAAAATTTACTTTTTTTTAATTCATGTGTAAATGTCTGAAAATCATGTATAAGTTACAAAAAACAGACAAATTCAAAAAAAAAAGATTTGAAATGAATAAAATTCTAGACTTCAAAATTTAACAAAAAAATCCCTAAATTAATTAATCTTCCTATATTATATAAGCCTTAGTTTTCAACTTTTCTCTCAAGTCTTGGCTGAATGTTTTAACCATCAAATCTGAACCTGGATAGTTAAATAACCTCAATAATTTTCTGAAAATGTAATAATCTTGTTTTTAATTGGTATGTTAATATTGTATGTTAGAATTGAGGAAAGGGATTGGAGATCATTTTTCATACTTCGGTACCTTGTAAGGCAACCCAAAAGGTTTGGAAACTCACTCAATTAACAGAAACACTCAAGGAAATTGCTGACTAGGATGTATTGAGCACTTTGTACACAATGATTAGGCTAAGGGCAAATAAGAGACTAAAACTGAAATGCTAGTGGTTATTTTTTTAGGTGATTTGGAATGCAAGAAACCATTTCTTATTCAAAGTAAAGAAGGAAAATCTTTAGACATGTAGGGTCCATCTCATTTTAGTGGACTAAAATGCCCAAAGTCTAAATAGGTTTGCTTGGTTGTAATTATTACTCAACTTTGGACTTGGATGAAATTTACCATGAAATTTAGGTTTTGAAAACGTGGCGATATAAATAAGAATAAATGGAGGTGGCAGCAACTTTTTATGGTGAAGAAAAAGTCGACAGAGAGAAGAGAGAACAGTGACGCAATATTATATTTAAGGGGTTAGATTTTAATTTTTGATTGGACGATCAGAAGACAAAATTAACTCTGTTTTCTTTTAAATTTTGAAGGTAAGTTTCTGGTATCGCCCTCTACAATCTTATTGGTCTTGATTTTTATTTTATCCTCTTGCTGGCTGTTATTTTTTATATCTACTTATTAAAGAGATAGTTATTAGACTGTTACTATAACCTAAGAATATTGAGATTCTTGATGTTATTAATCTCTAGTATTATTTAGAGAAGAACTTGTGCTGTATATCGAACTATGGTCCTATGATTTTTCCCGCTTTGAGTTTTTCACGTAAAAATTTGTGTCTTTTGTGTTTTTTTTTCTTTGGATTGCGTTGATTTATTTTTCTTCCTATTTATTTGTGGTACACATACTATTTTTATCATAAAAAGAGGGAAGGAGTTTTGTTTCTGCTTAATTTACAACTGCTTGTGTGAGTTCCTTTCCCAACAAGATACTTGTTGCTAAGGCCAAAGTTGTAGTGGGTGCTTATCAAAGAATAAGGAAAATTCTCAGATGCTTGTCTCTAATGTCGAAACTATAGTTGGATGCTTATCAAAGAATCTAATTACTAGCTTCTAAACCCGCTGGAGGATTAGTAGAGTTTGGCCCAGCAAATATGGAGTCCTTCCCCAAGTGGATATGTTTAGATAAATATGGATGCAGCTACCAGTTTCCAAAGACAAACTTTAGGTTTGGGGGCTGTTATTCGAGATGCAAATGCGAATGTTATTGTAGCTACCTCAAGCCTTCAACATTTCATAGAGATATAGTTAATGTAGAGACAGAAGCAATGGATTGGAGTTTGCAGATTGCTAGGTAAACAGGGTTGACATCACTGGTTGTTGAATCAAATTTCACAAGAGGTGGTTAATTTTGTTGACAATAGGCAGGGTTATGTAGGAAGCATATAAGGTAGAATAAATTTAGAATTCTAGATTTATAATTTTCCCTATTAAAATAATCTAAATGGTAGGACGATTGACATCTTTCCTTTTATTTGCGCTAATCATTGCCAATGCTCATGGGTCTGAATTTGAACAGAGTGATGGGTTGGGCAAGTTAAGAACTAGGTTACAGAGATTGGTTCCAATTAGCACCCCATGTTGTTCATTTGGGCAAGGCACAAGGTAGGATGCTGAGATTAGTTCTAACTGGTCTGAATCAGGCATTCTACTTGGGTAAGGTACAAGGCAGGATGCCGAGATTCATTCCAACTGATCCAAACTTGGTACACCATGTTGCTCAGTTGGGCAAGGCACAAGCTAGAATGCTTAAATTGGTTCCAATTGAGTCGAACCAGGCACCCCATGCTGTTCACTTGGGTAAGGCACTAGGTAGGATGCTTAGATTGGTTCCAACTAGTCTAAATTAGCCATCCAATGCTCTCCACTTGAGAAAGACACAAGGCAAGATGCTAAGATTGGTTCTAACTAGTCCGAATCAGTGCCACATGTTGTTCAATTGGGCAAGGTCCAAACTCATAGGTTAAGACCTAAGCCTTGAGTGTCATGATAATGACTGCCGAGTTCTCATATCATGTTATGAATGAACTCCTCAAAGGAGTTCAAATTAGTATTATGATTGTTTAAGTACAATATTAATATTATGTTTTCTTAGCAAATTTTGGCAATAGAATATTTTTATTTATATTATTTATTCCTTTTGGTGATTAATGAAATTTGTAGCTTCTCCTTGAATTTTTGTCATTGAGGTCCCTTTTGCTTAAAAGGTGTTTTTTGGTTAACCCAAAAATTCATGCATATAAAATCATATACTATATTGTGATTGTGTTATTGATTTTAAAATATATTTAATTTTTAGCATTCTAAGAAAAAAAGGAATTCTAGATTTTAAGTCAATTTAATATTTGGTATTTTATTAGCAATTGTCTTGTTTTATTAAGTTTATTTGAGTCGTATTTATGATTCAAGTGTAATTAGGTTTTCTTATTAGAGAAGGACTAGGATTAAGTTAACTACTAGTATATATAGGCTTGTTATTCATAGATTATTGAAACACCTTCAAGTTTTTGATAAAAAAATATTTTAAATTATTCCCTTTGGGTTTATCTTTGTCGTTAATTCGATGTTTTCTCTCTTTAAGAGCTATTCTATCTTGAGTTTCAAGAATATACGTTAGAACAACATCTAGTATCGCTTCTACTCTATGTCAAGTGGTATAAGAGCGTTTCTCTATGCCAAGTAGAGCTTTCTTGACTATCAATCACCCTCCATACACAAATATTTTCTCCATCATCCATTAACTCCACTAATTCCACCAATTATTAAAAAGAAAAAACCAAACTCGAACCATCTTCACAGTAACGACATATTCTGCTGCCACCCGCTTTTCTTTCTTTTCTATTGATCTTCACCCCATATCTGAACACCTATATGCCGCCGACCATATCCCAGCCATCAAGCTCTCCGATCCACCACGGTAGACATTAAAACACTCATACATAGCCACTAAACCACCACCAATGTTGTCGCTCAATTCGTTGTCTTTCATTGTGATTTGCCAGCCACCACACTAAAAATCCGTTCAACATCATCAGCATTCTTTCCAACTAGTTCCTTCTATCATCCACTGCCTTGTTCATTAGAAATTGAAACAAACCTAGAATCGCCACACTACTTTAATTTTCTGATTAACTCATCATGATCTGAGTTAAACCACTACCACCATCACACTCACTGACCTCAACTCTTCCAGATCCACCCATTTTTGTCCAATTTCTCGATCACAGTTGGCTGTGACCATATCTTTTGCTTAATTATAGTTTTGACTGAATACTTTCTTTTAATTATATCATTGGTCTTTACTTTTTTAATCTTATAAATAACCAAAACCAAAAAAATGAAGAAGCAAAAAAAGAGAAAATTTAGAAAAAAAGTGGTTCAATGAGATATAGAGACGATGATGATAATCTTTTCTATTATGATAAATTTACTGATCTTGATTATATTTTTTTACTGGATCTTTAAAATTGAAGATATACTTGAATATATTCCAGAGGACCAACATATTGAGACGTGTCCTCTGAATTAATAGGACATGCATCACAATGGTGGAAAAACTTGCAAACAGCATGAATTCCACATGGAAGAGACAAGATTCAAACTTAGCATACCATAAAAAGGAAGATAAAAGCTTATGTTATTCCTCCTGAATATTTTCATGCAATCTGTCATAAATTTGATAAGTGTCAAGAAGGTACAAATTCTATTTGATTCTATGAATCTTAATTTCGAAATCATCATTGTCATTGAATATTTCTAAAGATGATGAAGATACTATTTCAAGATTTATGAAAGGACTAGATGTTGATATTAAGGTACGAGTTTTGTTTTAAATTGTTGTTGCTCATGAATATTGGGATGTCGTTAAAATTGTTTTATAAGTTAAATTGCAAATCAAGAGAGAGAAAGAAAACATTGAAGAGATTTGAATTATTGCAAGAGCATCGCAAGAGCCAAAGAAGAAAAGATCAAGAGTTTGATAGATTCATTCTGCTAATACTACAACATGAGAGTTCATTATTGAAGCAAAATCCTATCATAGACTTCTCTTTACCAAAGGATTTTGATGCCAAAAAGTGACCTCTTTATTCCAATAAAGATCATAACTCGCCAATACAAGAAGATGTTGTGCTTGAAGATTCTAAAGTTACTGAAGATGTGTTAATTAATAATGATTCAACCAATACGCTCGTCAGTGACAGAGAGTTTATCCAAGATTTTGAAGATGAAGATGTCAATGTAGGAAGACAAGTTTTATCGGTCTCATTATTTGAAGAAAAGAATGTCATGAAAGCTTCTTTTGAAGAGATTTCAAATGAGCATGATGGTTCCAATGAAGAGGTACATTTTGTGCTTGATTTGAGTTTTTTATCTAACAATATGATTGAAATTGTGCAAGAAGCTCAAGTTGAAGAGACATCAATCATTCTTGAAGATAACTTCTCTGAGATAATTGATGTGATCATGCCTACATGTATTGAAGATAAGAAAGTTGTACTTGAAGAACAATTAGCTCAAAAGGAGAAATTGAACGAAAAGTACACTAAGCAAACCAAGGAGAAAGATAAAAGAAAACTTCTTATGGTTGGTTCCTACAAGCCTACATCTTTTAGAAGAGCCATAACCAAAAGTAAGAAGAAATTGAAGTTTTGGTACTTTTGAGTTTCAAGAAAAGTTGATACAAAGCGTTACATGTTTGCAGTACAAGATTATTTACTCTTTTACTACAAGTTTCATCTTACAGATTGTCTTTTGTTTGCAGTAAAACTTGAGGAGAGTTTTTTTCCGAAGAGGAGATTGATGTAGAAGCATATAGGGTAGAATAAATTAAGAATTTTAGATTTAAGTCAATTTAATATTTGGTATTTCATTAAGAATTATCTTGTTTTATTAAGCTTATTTGAGTCGTATTTGTAATTCTAATTCAATTAAGATTTTAAATTAATTCTCTTATTTGAGAGGGATTAGGATTAAGTTAGCTACTAGTATATATAGGTTTGTTATTCATAGTTTCTTTAAACACCTTCAAGTTTTTCATCAACAATATTTCAAATTATTCCCTTTAGGTTTATCTTTGTCGTTAATTCGATATTTTTCTCCCTTTGAGAGTTATTTTTTCTTAAGTCTTAAGAAATTACATTAGAATAGCATCTAGTATCGCTTTCGTACTGTGTCATAAGGGAATGGATATATATCTGTTGGGTACTTTCAGAAATTCAAAACTTAATGAAGAACTTTAGTCATACTAGAGTTTAGTACACCCTAGATCATTTAATGCCATTGCCCATTCCCTAACTGAACTAGATTTAGAAAGATGCAAAAATGTTTTATGGATGGATTCATATCCTTCAGAATTACTGTATTTATTGAATTAGTGTACTTATTCACTTGGTTGAATTAATGTATGTATTACTCTATTAATATGCTACAGCTCACTTGCGATATTATTTTTTTTTTGTCTTAACCACGAGGTATTTTAGGGAGGGCCCAACTGTGGGAGACACCTTTAAGCTCGTACCACAACCCAGACTAGAAGTCTCCGCTCGAACCAAGAGGCACATGTTCTCCCAATAAAGGCGACTTTCCTGCAACTCGAACTGGGGAGCAAACCCAGTCATGTCATTTTAAGGGACTCCATTTCTAGTGGAGCCAACATTTTGTTGGTTCACTTGCGATATTAATAATAAAAGCAAGTTGAGTACGTACGTTCTTGGAAGAACAAATAAAAAAAAATTAGTGAAGCTGGACAAGGGAAATTTATTAATTAAAAAGTAAAATAACATCCAGTGAAAGGACGTATCGAGCTTGCCCTTCAAAAATGCATAGCGCTACAATAATACAAGCATCGACCTCGAAAACTAGACAAGAGTGCAACAAACCAGTTGCAAGAAGAATTAGCAAAATCGATAATACGGAAAATCATCATTGGCATCTTTGGAAAGAATAGAAGCAATTGAATGAGGATTCATCTCTAACCGAACAAAATTAAAATAATTGGGACCCACATTCGCCGAAATAGAAGCAATTGAATGAGGAGCCGCCTCTAACCATCAGATTGTGACATAAAGCCTCAGATGTTCGGTAGAATTTCTTGAATGAACACATGAGAAAACCAAACTTGAATGGAAGATATAAGCTCAACACAATTATGCCCACGATGAAGGAGAGACCAAGGATGTGGAAACCTATTTTCTTCAAATGAAAAATGATGAGCAAAGAATCACTTCCAATCCAAATATGCAACCAGCGACGTACATAAGCTTTTTCAATTGCGATTATCACATCAAGTAACTCAGTCAAAAATGCAAATATGAATTCCTAACGGCATCACAAAGCCCCCCAAGAAAATTTCCCAATGAATCTCTAAAAAAACCAGCAGAGGCCGGAAAACCCGGCCTACCCTCTGACATCCCATCTGTATTAATCTTGATCCACGGTGACGGTGGAGGGGGCACCACAAAATAAACACTTTAGGAGTCTTTCAAAGCTCAACAGGAAGACCCACGCCAACCTGGAAAAAGTTGAGAGATTCGGGAAATATGAACCTTATAGGAGACAATAATCCGAACTGGGTGAGAGCGACGGTTCTCAAACCGAACTGGGTTTGTAGCTTACAAAGTTTCAGCACGGGCATAAAGACACGTGGCCATGAATATGTTATTAAGTTGAACTTGAGTCGGCTTGGAAGCAATATGCTCAATTAGATCCTTGATAGATAAAGTACATGTGATCTTGGAGTTAAAAGCCGCATTGAGCCAACCCTTATGCATTGAGCAAAAGGACAGGACAAGAAAAGGTGTTCTACCGTTTCATCCGTGCAAGGTTGATCACAAAGAAGACAAACAGACGTGATCAACTTGCGAGGCCTTCTGAGATATACCATCCGTAGCTATTCGGTTATGCCAAACTTGCCATGCGAAGATAGAACGACGTACGGGCAAGACTATGGGGCCGCAGATGTTTCTCCACCAAGATTAACTTAGAAGCAAACTGTTCTCAAACAATCATGACCGGATTTCGTACTATAATTACCAGCTATAGAAGCTCCCAAATCAATAAGAAAATTTGAAATTTGGACACCAAATTTTGACTGGTGGAATTTATTGCCTTTGTGATTGGTTTGGGCGGCCTTCAAGCCAAAACTTTCCCTCTTCATATTTTTCTTCATTTCTTTTTTTTAAAGTAACAATATGTTTTTTTCTAATTAGTCCTAATTAATGCTTTTATTGAAACATTTGTTTGATTCTCCACGAATGAATATTTATTAAAAGTGAATAATTTTTACTATAGATTGGATTTGGATTTCAAAAGATAATTTTAGGATTAAAAGATAAGATAATAGGTGTAAAAAGTGTTAATATTTTATTAAACTAAAATTATCTTGTCTTTAAAGAAAATTACATGAAGATTATTTTAAGAATATGAAATTTTATTAAATTATGAATGTTCAAAGTAAAATGACAAAAGGTATAGCTTGTACAAATTTTTTTCCTGCAAATTGCCTTACCCTTTAAAAATTTATCTTGGCATTTATCAGTTGGATGATAATATAATATAGTCCAACTCATAAAAATTACGAAGAATTATAAGTCACTTAGTGAATAACACATCACATGCCATATTACCTGGGATGAAATTTGGGATAAAAATTTAGTATGTTTATCATTACCTTAAAATTAAATCATTTGTACAGTGGTAGAAAACCTTTAACAATTTTCACTTTATCTTTTTAGTTACCATCAATTATTCGTTTTTTTTTAAGTTGTAATAAGTTGTAATAGGGTCAACCTAATAGGGTTTTATAGGCCCATCACAGAGGATCCTAATCCTCTACTTATTTTTTTCCCTCCTCGTCTCTCTCTAGTCCTTATCATAATAATCTAGTAAAAAAAGTTAGCTTAGCTATAAATTAAGCTAGCTTAATGTCCAAAATTAAATACAAGACTTAGTCTTGTCTACTCATTAAGGGAAGGCAATAAGAAGGAAAAAAAGAAAAATAAAAAACAGAGATTCCTTATCACCTGGCAGGATTGAGGGTGCAAGTATCAATCTTATTGTTTCTATCTATTGAATGAGTATGATCAAGCAGATATGTCTACAAATATAGGTAGATATATTACAATATAATAATATAGCCCTGGATTATACTATAATAGAATTATAATATGATTAATATTTTATTTTTATTATAATTTTTTATTAGTTATTTATTTAAATAGTATAAAATACTATCTAGTAGCGTGTCAACTGTTTGTGGTTGACTGAGAATTATTTGTGGGGATTGTAATTAATTAGTTGCTTATATTTATGAGATAAACGGACTACAATGTTTTGGATATGTATCTCTAAATCATAGTGAAAAAGTGTTGAATGCTTGTAAGTTTTTACATGGAGTTTGTTGGCTTCTTGAATAACCATTACTTTTTGAAGATTTGGATTTACTTGAATTAACCCCATTTATCATCTACTTTCATATTTTTATTTGATTTCTTGTTGCAAGCATCTGTATTTGTTTCATTTTGGTATCAAAGCAAGGCAACGAAGGAACAAGTTCTGTCATATAAGAGTAAGCCCAATTAAAAGTAATCTATTAAGGTTTAGGTAATTTGTAATTTAATGTATCTAATAGGGTGTGGACCTTTAATGTGTAGAGACTTAAGGTAATTTTTATTTCTATGATGGGCTAAAAAATACTGAAAGACAACAAGAAAAGTTATCTATATAAGTGGTCATGGTCCCTAGATCACACGTATCTTTCTATTCTTTCTGACATCACATCATCAGAAAGAGAGTACAGAGAAAATTAAAGGATTCTCTAGGAAAACATGTTGATCTAGAAGGCCAACCAAGTATTATGGATTTAGGTATACTTCCGTAGAATTTGTTATTGATTCTTGATGATACAACTTGAATGTTCCTCGATTATAGGAGATAGTTTTCACCAAAGGATGTCTTGTTCTAATCAGAGATACAAGAGCCTTTTCATGTTGAATCATTGAGAATCAAATTTATTTTCGATTACTAATTAAAATTTTTTGGTTTTCTCGAATCCAGTATCATTAAATTTGAGAAAATTGTGACTGTTTTTATTTTTTTAAGGATTAAAAAAACAACACAAAAGAATTCGGTTTCTAAGATTTAAAGCTAGCGACAACAACACCCACCGCCCTTCAGGAAAGGCACTGCCAAACGAAGCCGCTGCCTAGCTAGTAAAAGATACCAAAAAAAGGTCGAGAATGGCCTAGGTGGCCGCGGCACACAATTTAAGAGCGACAGCCATAAGAAAGATGAAGGGGCGACATGGCTGCCGCATAAAAGAAGAAGAAACAAAAAAGATGTATTAGGATTTTATGACTTATATCAAGGATGTCCTTGAGATATTATAAAATTCTTTCTGGGCAAAATGGTTAAGATTCTCATTTAAGTCTTAAATTTATTTGGGCTTAATGAGACTTAATTTTCGGTCCAATAGAGATTGGGCTTGATCGATTAATATGTATAGTTAAGACGTAGCCCATGAAGCGGGAAAAAAAAATTTAAGGGTTAGGGTTTGCTTTGTGGGATCTGGCTTGAGTCAATCTGAACCGGTCCAGATCTGAACCGGTCAATGATTAACCGATTAACAGCCAACATTGACCATTGATCGAACTTTAACCTAATTTTTTAAGGATTATTTTTGGTATAGTTTTAAATTCATATATTGGTATGGTAATATATATTTTGAGATCAATTAATCAAAGCAACATGTAAGAAAAGTTACTTCTTCTGTGAAAATTAATTTATTTTGGAATATAAACAGTTTTGTATATATAATTTCTGTGAATATTGATCGGCCCAAAGGAAGGTCCATATTGACAGAATTGCATGTGCACCTATAATAATAACAACATGATAATTATTCATTTTTACAAGAGAATAATAAATCGGCCCAAAGGTAGATTCAGTGTTTGACATGTTCTTATTGTCAGTATTTTATTGTTACACCAAGATATCACTTATAAGTTAATATGTTGTCTAAAGATAAAATATTAATGGAGTGTTCGGTATCTTGAGATGAGGTTTACCTTTATTTGAATTTATTTTTATTTTAAAACTTACAGGAGCTTGTTATGTTTTGTTTGTTTTTCTCTATTCAGTCATGCTGCTGCTAATATTACTGCCAACACCAATTATATTCCTTTGCTAATGCTCTAACTTCAAGTCATAGCAAGAGAATCTCTTAATAGTTCTCAAAGTCATGGATCTCGACGTTCCGTTAGAAGTTAATTATCCTCTACCTCTTACGTATGGGAGTACCTTTGATGACAAGAGGGGTATGGAAAGGTGGGAGAAATCCAATCGCATGTGTATGATGATCATGAAGAAGGCCAATCTGAAACCATTTAGCGGCTCTATATTTGAAAAATTAACTATGGCTAAAGAGTTCTTTGCAGAAATTTAAAAGGGATTTGTCAAGAACGAAAGGGTAGAAATTGGCACGCTCTTGACAAATATAATTTCAATAAGGTATGAGGGCAAGAAAAGGAAAAAGAATAAGAAAGCTGCAGATACAACACCTCATAAGAAACAACAAAGAAATCGAATTATCTAAAAGGCACTAGTTATTTCTTTTACAAAGCTAAAGGGCATGGTTTGGTTTGTTTTTAGGTTAGCTTAACTTCGGTACCTAGTCATAAGTGGTGGATAGATTCTGATGCAATAACTCACATTAGTGTGTCTATCCAGGTTTGCATGAATTGTCGAAAGCCCAATGATGATGAAAGATACATATATGTGGGCGGTGGCAAAACAGTTAAAGTTGGAAACAATAGGAAAATTTATATTATTATTAAAGACCGAATTTTATTTGAATCTCGATGAAACATTTATTGTTCCATCTTTTAGATGAAATTTGATTTCCATTTCTGCTTTGGATAAATCGGGTTATTCTTGTTCATTCAAAAACAAAAAATTTAGTTTATTTCATGATTCAAAATTGGTTGGATCTAATTCTTTATCAGGCGATGATAATCTTTATTCGCTTGATACAATTGCTTCATTTAATAAATCCTTACAATTAAGTACACGAGCCTTAAAGAGAAAATTAACCAATGAGAAATCAATTGTGTTATAGCCCAGGAGATTAGGTCATATCTTCAGACAGAGAATAAAGAGACTTGTGTCAGATGAAATTCTCGACGCCTTCGATTTCACAAATTTTGATATTTGTATTAACTATATCAATGGGAAAAAAACCAATAAAAGAAGATTTGAAACTAATAGGACTTTGGACGTCTTAGAAATCATATATACTGATATTTGTGGGCCATTTTCAGTGACTACTTGGAGTAGTCAACAATATTTTATGACATTCATAGACGATTTTTCTAGATATAGCTACCTATGTCTCCTCTATGAAAAGTCACAGACCTTGGACATGTTCAAAAATTTTAAGATTGAAGTTGAGAACCAACTCGGCAAAAGAATTAAAAGCATTAGATCTAACTGTGATGGCGAATAATATGGTAGAAATGACGGTTCTAGTGAATAATGTCCAAAACTGTTTACTAAGTTCCTATAGGAATGTGGTATCGCCCTACAGTACAGTATGTCAAGTTCGCCACTACGAATGGTGTTGCTGAAAGACGAATCATGACGCTTAAGAACATAGTGATGAGTATGATTTGTCATTCTACTTTACCAGAATCACTCTAGGGAGAAGCACTTAAGACTGCAGCATATATCTTTAACAGAGCTCCAACTAAGGTGACTACCAAAACCCCTTACAAACTTTGGACATGCAAGAGGCCTAATCTAAAACACTTACATGTTTAGGGAAGTTCAGCTGAGATAAGGCCTTATAGGCCTAATGAGAAGAAATTAGATTCAAGGATAGTCAGTTGCTATTTTATTGGATAATTTATGAACCCACAACTAAAGTCAATTTTCAAGTTAGGAAATGTTACTGCAAACAATTGGTAATAGGTGACGGGAAATAACTGTCATAAAAGGGAGCACATGACAGACAACTTATCCGTAATCTATGATAGAATTATTTGAATTTATTTGATGGAAAATCACTGACACTAATTTATGATAGTTTTATGATAGTTTTTAGTGGTCACATCTATGATAGAATTTTTCTGTCATACTTTTATGATAGTTTTTAGCAGTAATATCTATATGACATCACATTTGAGAGGGAAACTCAAAATTATTTGAATTTTTTGCATTTCTTTTGAAATTCTTTGAGGGGAAAATGGTGTTATTTCAATTAATATTATTTTAAAATTATTATTATTATTATTATTATTTGCATATTATTATCATTATCTTTTTATTAATTCCCAAACTACACAAATTTGATTTTAGAAATTAAATTTTTAAATCTAAAATTAATGTAAAATATGATATTAGTAATTAAAAATCCAATAAATTTATAAAAATGAAATTTAATCTATATTCAAACTTCAATATTCATTTAACCATACAAACTATAACATCCACCCAAAATCTAAAATTTCCTAATAAAAGTTTTGCATATGAGAACCATCCCCAACATCTAATTCCAACTGCTTTTCCCCAATCGTTCCCTCTCATAACAATCAACCAATGCCCATTAATTGACTCTTTGATTGCCAGATGGTCACCCAAACTTGATTGAGCTAAAAATTTTCCCAATTACACTTGATTGGTTACAGAATTGAAAACAAATATGTTAATTTATTTGTTGCAATTCATTTTGTAGTAATTAGTTAATTAACTAGTTTCCATCTAGTAGCAGAAAATATGTGGAAAAAATCACAAAACAAAATAGCCATTGCCATTGATAGTATACCTAAGCTGAAACAGAACAGGAAGAATAATCATCTTTAATGCAGGTACACATTTAAATTAATATCATGAATAGAGGATAAGTATCAAATGCAATAATACAAATCTTAACCCTTTCATATGATGGGAGTTGCCAGTAAATTAGTGCTAATTACTTCAAGGAATTCAAATATTTCCTCTCATTTGCTAACATACTACAAGCAAAATGAATAGACTACTACACAATGAATATTCTCATATATCATATACCAATTTAGTTGGATACTTTATAATAACTTAGTGTTACATAAAGCGTCCATCAAGATTAAGCCAAACATATAAATAATAGGGCAAATATTAACTTCCATCACTACAGTTTACAATGACCACAGGTACTAGTCACCACTTCAAATATATTTATGTAACTGATAGTTCACTAGATATTGAAGTGGCTTGGAAAATTATACACAAAAATAACATTGAAATGGCTTGGAAAATTAGACACAAAATAACTATCTAACTCTTAAAATGACATTTGGAAATTTTGGATGAGCAAAATCGTTAGAAATGTTGTGAACACAAAGATCAACATCTCTAACACAATAAAAATTACTTCTTTTAATTTTCTCATTTTTCATTAAAACAGACGTAGCCCAACAAGCTAAGTTCCTTAATGGTACGACCAAAGGCAAAAAGAATTGCATTTCTAAACATTAACCAAAAAGATTTTATGCATAAAACTTTGCATTAATTACTTGGAAGGATTCTAAAAATTAGTAAGAATACACTTACTCGCCATTAACCAAGGCAGACTCACAAATCAACAAATTCTTTAGACCCTGTAACAGAAATTTCAGGCTAACATCATTTTATAGAAAGAAAAAGACACCAAAAACATGAAAGCAAATTAGATAATTGTTTATAGCAATGAGCGGTAGCAACATTAGCTTGAGCAGCTTAAAGTTTGCTTTCCATCTAAAAACAAAAGTCAATATCATAACATGAGTTTTATGACAACTATTTTTAAAAGCTGAAATTTTTTCACAATTTTAATATACAGGCAATAAAGGGAAATGTATGTAAAACACTTTTTTTCACATGCTATTTTCCTTTATCAAAACAATTATGACAATGATTTTTATAGTTGAAATGAAAAAAATTCTTTTTACCTTACCTTTGTTCCAAGCTACCATCCAAGCTCTAACAATTTTCATTTTCACGCTTAAAAGGCTTGAACCATTACCTATAACAAATCAATATGCAATTCTCAGATTTTTTATTTTGATCTAAATTTAATATAAATTAAACAAGTGAAGATTAATACCTTGAAAAGTTTGTCTTTTGTTGCTGCAAAGTGGAGGAAAATTTTGATGGACAGCATTTGATGACCTAAGCTATTTTTAGTGCTTTTAACAAATAAGTGTAAGCGAGTATTAACACTACAGTATCATAACCCTTCATTGGTACTTAGAAGCGTAATTTTAGTTTTAGTTTTAATTTTTTTTATTTACCTTATTATTAAACGACATCGACTTTTTGTCTTAAAATTTGTTCACTATAAACACTTGACGAAAAATTTTGTTTCTCATCTTCCCCACCTCGCAACGTTTGTTCCCTCATCTCTTACCATATCTTTTTCTCTCTTCACCAATCACTCTCTCTATTACGCTAGAATAAATGAAACAAAAATAGGCACTGCAGATTAAAGATTGAAGACAAGAATACCTAAAAAGCCCTAACATACTGAAGATTGAAAAGAATATTGTAATAGACGATTGAAGATCGAAGCTATTGAGGTAATCATCGTAATTTTTTAATTTCCTTTTTAGATTCGTATATTAAACTTTGAACTTCAATTTTTCCAGTGTTGTCCCGACTTGAAGATAAGAAATTTTCAATTGAAAATAAATTATCTGAACACTTCAAAATTTTGGTCATTTCCTTTCATTTAATTTTCACCAAAAATTCCCTCTCTGTTGTTCTTTCTCTAACAGTCGAAACCAAAACTCAAATCCCTAACTCCCCAGCCACAAAACCTCTCATTTGCTTAAAAAAAAACAAAAATCAATCTGTACTCCTCTCTGGTTATTTGAAAGTTAGAAGCACCCTAAATAGTTCTCTTTGAAAGCCATTCGCCCAAAGCCTAACCTCACTAATAAAATTTTTATTGATAGTGATTTTTTCAATTAATTAAGATATGGGTTCACTGGCAGAGAAACAAAGGTTAGTGTTTGCTCTATTTCTTTCATCGATTTTCTTTCTCTTTTTGAAATTTTTCTAATTTTCTCTTAATTTTGACTATGATTTTATTGTTTCTATAGCTGTAGTTTGATTAATTTTGATAAATTTTGCTTGATTTGATGGAAAGCATGATGTATTACATGTCTGCTTGAGATAAGCCGGATAGTAATTTTTTTTTAAAAATAATTATATGTAATATCTATTTTGATTCGCATATCGTAAACACGATGTTATTGTCTACTAACTAATTATAGCCTTCTATTTACATTCACTTAAATAGGATATGATTATGTATCTTTTTTTTTTGTTGATTGTTGATTGTGTTATTTATAGTGTTGTTATTGGCTATTTATATGGTGAGTAGGGTAGTATGTTAATTTAAACAATTAAAGATATGGGGAATTATTAGGCATAAAGTGGTTGCTGGAGGAGGTTCTCCAATTGCAGTATGCCTAAATAGTATTCATTTTGCCCTTTTTGTTTATTGCTAACTGTTGTTTCTTGTGAATGTGTTTCTAATCCAGAGACTTCATCCTGTGGTATCCACTTTGAGAACCTACTCATCTGCAGCTAAACAAGTAATCGTGCCTTTTATAACCTATTACTTGCTATGCACTGATTTTGGCTGTATGATGCTTGTATTCTATCTATATGTATAGGCTTGCCTTCTATATAAGTATTTTACTTTTTCTAAGTTCATAATAGTTTTTCTTTTGAGAGAGTTAATGATATGAGAAATTACAAATTTAATATTTATTCAAGGTTGCAATTTCATATTTAGGGCATATGTATTACTTTCGTCTTATATGGTGTGTGATTCTTGTCTTAAAAGTAAATTCTGGTGCTTGATTTTGATATAGTCCTAAAATAATTTATGAGGTTTTTTGTGAACATTGACCTTGTGAAACCTCAAAACAGAAAATGCAGTAGAATGTTCATGTGTGCTCTGTTAAACATGATGTGCAACTCATCTGAGATTGTAATCCAGTTAATCATATGATCTTGTGCTGATGAGTTTAGCCCATAAGTCTCATGATCATGCAAGTAATGTCAATTATAATAGAAGGACCTCTTTGTAATCAACTTCAGTCATTGGCTAATTGTGGAATTCATTGTGTTAGTGTTCAATTTCACCATTTGCTTCCGATCATTATCAAATTTTCTTCAGCCGCTTTTTTTTTTGCTTACAATGAACAAAAGGGAATAAATGACTTTTATCTTGTTATAATTTTTGTAGCTCAAGTTTTGAACTTTTGTTTATTTTGGCTGATAGTTAGTATGTTGATTTGTGCTTGTGATTGCTTTCTTTGTAGGGAAAGTTAGCATTTGTCGAGGAGCTGGAACCATTTGTCAGTCATGCATCTCAAATGGCCGCACTTGACTACATGGTATCTGTTGAAAGTGATGTGTTTATTCCATCATACTTAGGAAACATGGCAAGGGCAGTTGAAGGTCATCTAATGTTGAGGTAACTAACATAATTGCTTAAATTTCGAATGAGTTCTTTTTTATTCTTTTTTTTTATTCCATCTATTGCTATGATTTGAGTCTGCATCAAAGCCAGTATTCTGAGTATTGGATAATCAGGAAAATATATTTGCACAATCTGGGTTGCCTTGTTTATTGAATGCATTTTTGTTTTTATGCCATGGTAGAATGAGATAACAATATCCTCTAAAGTCTTAATTCTTTGCTTTTGCATATTTTATCTGATTGAACAAGCCCTAATAAGATCAAATACAAAAAGAAATGTTTTTGAAAAATTGACCTTTGGTGAATCTTCTTTAAAAATTATACTTAATGTCGATGGAGAATAAATAATCTAATGGACAGAATAAATCCATATATTATTCCATGTTTGTGGTGTCTTAACAAAATGCTTACTGTCAAGCATTGGCTTTAATGTGAATGACTCTATGACTATACTTTATGCTTAAAATTGCGCTTTACTTCTGCATCAAGATTAGCTAATGGCATTTCGGTGTTGCACTAATTATTAAATCATGGACTAAATTATTTACAATACATCAAAATTAATAAGAATTTTTAAGTTTAGTAGAATTCTGTTCCGGCAAAACAAAAAGAAATAAAGAAAGAGTTAAATGAAGTACAAGTATTGATTCTTGTTGGCTAAAGTAATAATATCGCTCTGTTTAAATTATTTTTTAATTTTCTTTGGTTATGCACATATAATTTGATAGCCGATGAGTTCTCAGCCGAGCTAGCTAAACGGGTTGCTTTTGTTGTTGGTCATGATGATGAATCCAAACACGTTTTGCTAGTATTCACTCTCTTTTAAGATTTGTTTTTTGAGAAAACCTTTTAGTTTTTAGTTAACATAACATTTTTTTTTCTTTAACTGTTTTTCAGGATTGAGTAATATTACAGAAATAAATACAAGATCGTAGTTGGTGATGGTTGATTGTGATGGTTGATTCTTCGAGTAGTTTTTATTGTAAAATCTTTAGTCTTTTGAGTTTGACACAAAGTTTTGGCTTTTATATTTCAATGTTCATGTAGTTCTACACAATGTAATAAAATTTCAAATTATTCATTGAGTATTTTAATTAAGTACCAATTGTAAATTTCTATTTCTATTTTTTTTTGGAATCAACATTGTTACTATGGTATCGCATCTTTGTAATACCCTTGTATCAATATTTGTTTGATACCATAGGATTCTTATATACGTGATGTCCTAGAATCAAAATTGTTTTGATACTATAGTGACATAAAATCATTGATACTATTTTCTAGTGTTACTATGACACTAGCATGGGCTATGCTGACACTAAAACTCGGTGTTAGCGAAACATACTGTTGACACCAAAATAGTATCAGCGATGGTCATTTTTCTGGTAGTGGGAAAATATTAGGAGAGTGAGTTGATAAAGGAATTAGGTAGCTAGTATAAAGAGCGACGTAATGATGATGCATCTTTTTCTATATACTTTTCCATCAAACTCATTATATAGATAAATATATAAATTTCATCAAAAGTTGACATAACATCACAACAATACTTTCCAAAAACAAAATCAGAAGCTACTCACAAGTGGCATTACTTTAGATTGCTTTTTTCTCTTTTTGACTCACTTTAGTTACCAAAATATATAAAAATATTATTGAAAACCTTATTAAAAAAATACATTTATAAATTTTCTCCATTGGAGCACCTTCACAAAACCCATAAAGAAGAAATTACATTCACTACCACTCTACATCAATAAAAAGAAAAAAATGGACAACAACCTAATCCTCTATGCACGAGCACAAACGAAGCTCAAAAGTAGAAAAATTCTAAAAATTAAGAGCAAACATTATACAATCAAGACTCAAAGCCCACAACCTCTAATAATAAATATAATCGTTATTTTTTTTATAAACATGCAACTAAAAACTACTATATATTTTGTACAGCCATTGAAAAAATTCAAACTTGAACTCTACATAGTGGATCATTTCAATAGCTAGCACAACTGCTCTTATTCAAAATAAAATCGATATTTGATTGGCTGTCTATGATTTCTTCAGTGCATTATCCATGTAGTGTTCCAATCCAAGATACTACTCCCAAACACCACAGACATCGCTTCACTATAAATCATTCCAAGAAAATTGGGTCGATTAGACTGCAAATTAAAGTCGAAATTTTATGTGTTTGTGTGCGCGTGCACGTGCGCGTACAGAGAGAGAGAGAGAGAGAGAGAGAGAATTAAAAATAATTAAAAATTGATTAACTAAATATTAGATAGATGATCTAATAAGCTGACCTGTAACTGATTCCAAATAGAAATGACTAAATTTAATTTGTTTGCTTGGCTTGTGTTTCTTTGGCGCGATGGTAGTGAGGGTTTCAAAAGTTAGGGTCACAAAATTTAGGGTTTCCACGGTTAAAAAGTGAGAGGCAATAAGACATTAAAATGACATGAATCAAGAGTGAGGGTTCAAATGGCAGCAAAGTGGTTGCTTGAATGCGACTGTTTAGATTTCTAAATATGAGAGGGTAAGGCCGTGAGTGATGGCTTCTGTTAGGTGATGAGATTCGACACTTAGGGAAAAAAAATTAGGATTACAAAGCACCAAAATGATGCATTTCATATTTTCAAAATTTATTTTATAATTAAAAATTTTTAAAATTTAATATTTTAAGTTTATAAGCAAAACATCATTTTTCCACTTATGCAAAATGATGGCGTTTCTTAATTCATATAACATTTTGTTTCTAAAAATACCCAAACTTTTGGTCAAAATAGTGGCAAAGTAAAGTTAACATTAAAATTCTATTATGAATTCTTGATGTAATATATTATATCACAAAGGCGTCATAAACCTTTGACATAATTTTTTCTATCACAAATACTTGATAGACATAAAAATCTATAACAAGTCTACCATGCTTTAATGAGTTGTGCCTTTTTTTCTCAAAACTCATCACAAAGTGTTTGTTATTTATTGCCAATTTTCTTCTAGTGTGTTTGGTTCTTTGAGGATGTCGAGTTTACGAGGGAGATGCAGTTAGTGACTTTTTTTTTTAGAAGAATATGTTGGTATTTCCATAAGTGTTATTGCATTGATCACGGTCTCATTCTTGACTTTGTTTAAGACACAACAGATTAAGACAATATTAGAGAACCCCTATACAAGAAGTTGTTCTAGAAGAACGAACTCTACCAGAACGAACTCTACCACCTCAAGAACCTATACCATTAAGGAGATCCACCAGAGAAAGGCGAAGCGCAATGCTAGATGACTATTATGTATTTCCCCAAGAACATAAGGTAGACATCAATATGACGGAAGATGATCTGATTAATTTTCGTCAAGGGATGAGAAGTTCTGAAAATTAGATTGATGTCATGAATGAGGAGATGAAGTCCATGAAGGAGAATGACGTATGGGATCTTGTCCCATTGCTAGAAGGTGCAAAACCTATAGGTTGCAAATAGATTTTAAGACCAAAAAGGATTCAAAAGGCAATATGGAGAGGTACAAGGAGTATTTTGTCGCTAAGGGTTTTATACAGAAAGAAGACATTAATTATAAAGAGACTTTCTCCTGGTTTCTTTGAAACACGCTTTTAGGATCATTTCAATTTTGAGTAACATTAGATGGATGAAAAGACAGAGTTTCTCATTGGTAACATTAATGAGACGATCTATACGATACAGTTAGAAAATTTAAGAAATCCATCTATGGGCTCAAGTAAGCATCTCGACAATGGTATTTTAAGTTTTATCATGTGATCATATCATTCGGTTTTCAAATGAATTTGGTCGATGATTGCATATACTATAAGTTTTGTCGAACTAAGTATATTTTTTATTTTATATGTTGATGACATTTTGGTTGCCAAGAGCAGTATAGACTTATTGCACGACAACAAGAGATTTTTAGCTAAGAATTTTGAGATGAAAGATCTAAGTGACGCCTATTTTATATTAGGCATATAGATACACCAAGATCGCTCTCGGGGTATTCCCAGATTATCACAAAAGAGCTATATCGAAATAGTTCTCAAGAAATATGGCATGCAGGATTGCAAATCAGGTGATACCCTTATTGCTAAGGGCGACAAGTTTAGTCTCAATCAATGCCCCAAGAATGATTTTGAGGAGAAAGAAATGCAGAAGAATCCTTATTCATCAGCAATAGAGAGTCTGATGTATGCTCAAGTTTGTACGCGACCAGATATTGCGTATGTTACTGGGATGTTGGGCAAATATTTAAGTAATCTAGAAGTAGACCATTGGAAAGCAGCTAAACGTGTCATGCGGCACTTACAGAGAACAAAACATTACATGCTCACATATTAGAGGTCAGATCAGCTTGAGATCATTCGGTATACTGACTTCGATTTTGCTGAATGCCAAGATAATATGAAACCCACTTTACCTTACATCTATCAGCTAGCTGGGATGTTGTTCCTTGGAAGAGTGCCAAACAGTCTCTCATAACCTCTTCTACAATGGCAACAGAGTTCATAACATGTTATAAGGCATCCAATCACAGAATATGGCTATAGAATTTTGTCATGGGGCTGCGTACAGTAGATGGTGTTGATAGACCACTTAAGTTATTTTGTAATAATAAGTCAATAGTGTTGTATTTCAATAATAACAGAAGTTCAACAAAGTCCAAATATATAGACATCAAGTTCCTAGTTGTTAAAGAAATAGTTTAGAGTAGACAGTTGACTATAGAGCACATCGGCACAAACTCGATGATTACAAATCCGCTTATTAAGGGATTGCCACCCAATTTTTTATAAGCACACTGCTTGTGTAGGTGTCATATCATTAAAGAATATTTAGTTTTAGGGATTTTTTTTTTTAAATTTTAAATGCTCTTATATTATAAACATTTTTCAGTTATTTCAGTTTATGGATATTGAAGGTTATTTTCTGCAGAAATAAAGTTTTGATTTATTCACACTATTTATTCACACTCTAATTTTAGTATGGTTTAATATCAATAAGGTTTAAGGTGGACTAGTTGGAAATAGACATGTTAAGATCACATTGCATGAAATTTATATACTACACATCTACATCATGATCTATGTCATTCAATTGTATTGGCATAGTGACTATTGATGAGTCCAGTTACGATAATTGTAACAAATACTGCTTTAATCCTATATTGGTATGATTGATAGACCAGATTGGTTACATATACATTTTGGTAATGACCATAAGGTTGAGCTTAAACGGTTATTTTTGCAAAGCATAATTATAATGTTACACATATAGCCCAAGTGGAAGATTGTTAGATTTTTTAATCTAGCATTATTTGATTCTTAATCCAACGTTGGGTTTATATGTAGATAATTATGTATTGTGAATTGTCACATAAAGGTAAGCCTAATTAAAAGTGATCTATTAAGGTTTATATAATTTGGGCTTGTATCTACTAAGGTGTGGATTTTTAATGTGTAAAGATTTAAAAGTAATTTTTATTTCTATATTGGATTGAAATAAGAATAACTAAAGACAACATGAAAAGTTGCCTATATAAGTGGTTATGGTCCTTAGGTCACACATATCTTTTTATTCTTTCTGACATTCCATCATCAGAGAATGAGCGTAGAGAAAATTAAAGGATTTTCTAAGAGAACGAGTTGATCTCAAAAACCAACCACACAACTCTAGAGAACAATTAAGCATTATGAATTCAGGTATGTTTTCACATAATTTTTTATTAATTCTTGATGTATAACATGAATGTTCATGGATTACAGGTGATGATTTTCACTGACACTACAAGAAAATTTGCAATACATGATGGAAAAAAACTATCATAAAACAGGGTGGATGACAGTTAAATTATCCATCATCTTTATATGTGTCACTTTTTTATAATAAAAAAAAATATGTCGTTAACTGATGATAGTATTTAAATGTCATGTCTGTTATAAAAAAATGAATATATTAATTAATTTTTTGACAGAAAAATTGATTTTTTTTTAATTTTAAAATTTTGGCAGGAAAAATGATTTTCGCTCATGAATTATCATTTGAATAATTTTAACGGGTAAAATAATTAGTTTGTGACGGAATTTATGATTGATATTTTCAGTCATACATTGTTTTGTTTGTGACTTAATTTATGATTAATATTTTATGTCAGGATCTAAATTTATATTGAACAAAAACATGAATTATTTCATTTAAATTTATGCATTCATGTATATGAAATTTAATCACAAATTTGATATGAAACAAAAATTAAATTATACATTATATTAAGTCCAAAAACATTTTGTATTAATAACATCATCCAGAAACACTTGTATCCAACAATTAAAACATCCAAAGTAATTAAGAAGTTAATTCCAACAAACGTTTCAAATTTTACAAGCTAACAAGCTGTCAAATCTTGTAGTGCAGAACTCCTACATTATTCTCAGTAAAATTCCAGTAGATAAACTCCCATTCTCAACAAATACCCAGCAAAACTCCAAGACCTGTAGTTTCTTTCAACCTGCAAATGCAACACCAATTGAATATACCTAATACTATGGTTATAAAGAATTAACTACTACAGTAAAACCCCTAAGTTTTAGATGCAATAGAATCATTACAAATTCAAACTCAATCTGCATGTGCAGCACTAACGAATATGGCCAACCCTATATTATAAAGAGTTATCCATTAAAGTCAAACTCCAAGTTTTTAATGCAACTTAAATTAATTCCTTGCTACAATAAAATATGGAGTAAATAAAAAAGGTATCTTGTAATATAAATTTCAAGCATAGTACATATCACCATGACAATGAAGATGATACGAACTAACGATTGTCTCAATATCTATTTTTCAGACAGAACGTTCCTATAGGAATAGGTAAGCATGATCATCTATGGGAGTTAGGCATGCAAAACATTATGGTTATTTCTATCTGGACATATATCATGTGAAAATCATGCACAAATGTTCTAAAACTCTATTACCATTATGACAACACACAAACTATAGCTAAGAGTATAAACTATAAATATGAAAGTCCCTACAAAATCTATGAAAAGACCAAACCTCTCATTCTCAAGCTGCTGCCATTTCTTGCTAGTTGCTAAAAATTAAAAGGAGACTCATTAAACTTTGAAGAAATGGAATGGAAGCCCAAATCCTCACTTTCTCCCAAATATACAAAAATATCCTCACGTGTTGTCCTCAAATATTCTTTTGTTTCTCTCCAACCACACAACCTAAAAAGTAGCCATAGCCATAACCAAACTAGCTCATAATATAATGAACTTCCTCCTTCCTTCAAATGTGAAAGGAAATTCCAAAAGCTAGAACCGACAAGAAAATAGCACAAATAAGTACACCAAGCATTTCTATGAATTAATTATTTTTAATAAAAAAGTATATCAAAGAGACAATAGAATGCAGTACCATATTCTCCCCATTTCCCCTGCCACCCCAAGCCACGCATAGAGAAGCACAACAGATAAATATGTTCCATATTCCGGAGATATATATAAGATTTCTCCAAAGGTCAGCAGGCTTTAATACAACCAGAAAGCGGAGCTTAATAAAAATTTAATTCAAAATCACTGGTTCTTTTTGGATGATGCAGTTGTCATTAAGTATTTTGAAAGTAGCTGTGAAAATATATCTCATTTTGTTGTTCCAACCCCAAAAATAACAATGAAAGAAATGCCTAAATAATAACAAACACTTGTCGATCGTTCAGTGGACAACAACCTACAATTAAATTTCTTTTTCGGTATCTTGCCATTGTTGAGAGTGTACAAAAAGTTTTTCACAACTTCAGCATTAAACCAAGTAGTATACTACAAAATGAAACTGTAGGTTAAACCACGAACGACATCTGATTATAAAATGTTGATGACTGGAAACTTGATAATATCGATGAATCTGTTAGTACCTATAAACGAGGAATACAAAAATAGGCCTGATTCACTGCATTATTATTCATTACCCCTCTAATTAATTAAGCTGAATAAAATATCAGTGGCAGAGAATTTCGTTCTTGGATTCATTTTCAACAGTTCACATTGTATATTATATCCTTAAGCAACTTCTTTTTTTCTAAATATTTGGAACTGTTTAAGAACCAATCCAACTAAAATTATTGTTGCAAAAGGAAAAATATTAAGCACATAACAGAGCGAAAGAATGCTTCTCTCAGAAGTATATACGTGAGAATACAATGCTTCTCTCAGAAGCATATACATGAGAATACATCTCCTTGATATCGAATAGAAAAGGCCAAAGTAAGTTCAATAAACAGGTTGGGTAATAATATTGTATGTTTAGTTGTAAGGTGCTATTTATTACTGTGTCTGAACGAGAAAAGGTTCTAAAAAGACCAGCCCTTAGCTTCAATAACCCCATGCTTGGCTCCATATATATTAATAACGATTACAACATACACAAAATTAATTTTAAACACTGGTCACAATTAATAGCTAACAAAGTAGTGAAAGGATACCTCTATAGATGATTCTAGTTGATGCTGCAACTTCAGCATTGACATTGTCTTTAAGCCATTTCCTCAGTTCAGCATGGACCTGTCACATATATTTAAAACATGGTCTGAGAAAAATGATTGCAAAAAAATTGACAGAATATCAACTTTAGAAGCACAGCAGAGAGCAATTATGTTAGCAAGTTTTGCTGGTAAAAAGAGATAAAGTAATAATTGAAATAGACTGAAAACATCTATTTACTTGTATTCAATATGTAAACACAAAGTACAAAAATATTTATGTGCACCCATCTGAAAAAGGTAATGACACAAGCATAATTATCTGTGGGTGTGTGCGAGTATTTAGGCAGATGTGTAAAAGCGAGCATCCACAAACATTGGAGTCTGAAGATGGATTGAGAAACAAATATAATTCTTTGCTGCATGTATGAATCTATAAGGTGAAAAAATGATGATGACCATCAGAAACAGCTCTACTGTATTATTACTTGTTTCAAAACTTCTACAGCTATAGACAAATTCTGAAATGCCCTGCCTAGGAAAAAATACACATGGTGAAAATATATGGAAATGTGCTGAAAAAAACACCAAACAAGCTCATAAGCAATCCAACAATATTTATGTTGATAGCAAGCCAATAAGGATAGTCATATTATTCTTATAAGCACGAAGATCATTGTAATTGAAACATCAAATTAAATAAGACATAAACCTAAACTTACTTCCTGAGCCTGAGCAGGGATTGCAACCTTCCCGGTACCAATGACCCAAGCTGGCTCATAAGCCAACACAACATTGTCCCAGTTGGATATTTTTCTGAAAGAGAACAAATAATTAATTGTTCATGCTGTGTAGAATCTAATATTACAAAATATATAGTCTTTTTCTGACCATAGATAATCATCCTATAAGAAAAGCAAAACTCATGTACCTAAGATCAGAAAAGAAGCAATAATGGATGGATGTGGATCTATATAAAGCCTTCTCAGCTTCAGTCCTCTATTACTTTGATGCTTCTCTTAGGAAGAACCCTAAAGCAAACAAACAAACACACACACACAAAAGAAAAAAAGAAAAGAAAAAAGAAAGAAAGAAACTAACTTCAAATGCATGGAGATTCATTGCAGAAGGTGAAGAAACAAATTAACACACAAAACAAACAAACAAACACAGTCTTTCAGTTTTAGTCTTCTTTTAATTATATATCCCTAGCATTTCATATTTGCTTGCACTGTATGCTTACCCACATAACGTCTCCACGGCACTTCCCAAATCAATGAAGCCACGCCACTTAACCAAAATTAACAATATAACATCTTCTCTAAATTCAAACAATGGGCTATGTGGCAAAGAAAATCAAACAATTTCTTAGTTGTGATAACCAATTACTAACCAAAATTGGCAACATAATGAAAATCAAAGCTCATGTGGAAGACCCAATCAATTTCAAGGGCAGATCGAATCAAGTTCTTCTCATAAACAAACAAATTTCTCACCTAAAGCATGCATTCTAAAATCAAATACAGAAACTAAGCATTTACCTTGCAAATGGTTGGCTGAAAGGACCAAAATGTTCAATAGGGAGAGCCCAGATGCGGTAGCGACGAATCTCAGTCTAGGATTTAGTTCGCAATTCAAACAATGGCTTCAATGGAAATTTGAACGCTGGCAGTTTGAACAAGGGTAAGGAACGGTCCACCGGCTAGGGTTTGGGTAGTGTACGTAGTGGCTGATTGATTGAGAGTGATGATGGGCATCTATGCTAGGGTTGAGTGCTGTGTGTGAGTGAGAGTGACAATGTCGATGATGGGGAGACTTGGGAAATTTTTGCTTTTGTTGACACACTTTCTTAAACGCAGTGTTTCGTTATTTTTTTAAAAATCATTTCAATATTCTAAATGTCGCGTTTTGATTATAAAAATAAAAAATAAAATATTACTTTGAAATATGGTCAACATGTTGATATCAAAATTCTATATCATAAACTATTAATAAATAAATATTACATCACAAGTACATCATTAATAGTTTGATAAATCAAAATTCTGTGACGACTCCATTATAATTACATGATAAAATGTAGTTTGATAGATAAAAATTCTATGACGACTCCATTATAATTATATGATAAAATGATTTTTGTCATAAAATGATATCAATTTTCTTGTAGTGCGAAGGATTTCTTATTCTAATAGTAGTGACTAGAAAGGATACATAAATAAATAGATTGAGGCTATGATTTTTGAACAAAAAAGAATTTTCAAAGAAATTATCGTGCATGATGGGTAACATATCAATCAAATTAGGTCTAAAATTGAATTCATTGTTTAGGTGTCCACAATGTCAAACACGTTGAGGAAAATTCTAGATTTTCCATTGAAATTTCAACGATCACTAATCGTTGATCTTGAAGTCATGCAAATTATCATAGTCTTTTGAGTTTCAACCTAAGACGTGGCCATATTGTTGACCATAAGAAATTTTCAAAGATCACCATGTCGCTACATTGTTCAAGTTCTTGAATTTCAATGAAAGATGTAGAATTTTCTTCTACGTATTTAACATTATGGAAAGTGGAATTACCCATCATGCACGACCATGGACGGACCCAATTAAGGCCCAGGAGGGGCTTAAGCCCCCCCTGAGCCTTAATTTTTTTTAAAATTTAGCCTGTAAAGCCCCTACTAATTATTAAGCCCAATACTAATATATTAAATAATTTAGACTTTTCTCAACAAAAATAAAGTATTTTGGGCTTTTAAATTAAATCAATTTAAATAATAAAAACTTTTTAATTTAATCAAATTCTAATTTAAAACTAACTTACAAAACTCATCGTTTTATATTAATAATAAAAAAAATGAAAGGAATAAAAAAAAACCCCAAAATCATGAAACTGTGAATCACCAAATCACAAAGACTGGCCACCGCCACCGCCACGGACGAACGTTTCCATTCCTCCTGCTAGTCTGCCACCAACTCATTGTTATCTGTCGCCAGGATCGCTGAGCGGAGCCTTTCATGATTTCGTCCCTTGCTAGATCAGGTATTGAAACAGGTATTGTGCTTGAATGTTGTTTTGAAGTTTGACTACTGATTTTGGCCGAATGAATGTGCTGCATCTCTCTAACTTCATTCTTCAATTCTTATTCTGATAGCTATATACAAAATTCCAAAAGTAAAACTTGATTTGTGAAAAGTGAGCAATTCTTTAATATTAAATTGAAAGGGAAAGTGATGGGATAGTGGGTGCTCTGTGAAATGATGAAAGTGGTGTATAATTTATTATATAAATTATAAAAGCAATCACTTTGTTAATGCAAATAAATGAGCAATTGAAAAAGTAAAATTTGCAATCATGTATCTTTCCCGTGAGCCCCATTGAGTGTGTTGTCAAATAATATTTTTATAATATCAAATTTGTATTAAATTAATTATTCTTGTTTGTTATTTTGTTAGGATTTAGCTTTATTGTGAAATTTAATCTAATAATTAATAGTTTTATTTGATTTGAAACAGATATGGAAAAGTTTTTTAAAAAGAAGCCACAGCTCCCATCTCCTTTAGAGCGAACTAGTCATGGTTCATATGAAGTCAATTTACAAAATTTGCTTGCTGACCCTGGCTTACGACCTTGTATTGATAGTTACAATTGTAATATTCGAGATCAAGTTCGAAGAACATACTTACAAAGGGGTCCTTTTCAACCTAAGGGGCACAATTTTAAATTTGAGAAATTTGGAAATCAACAACGACGATTTGTTTCAGATTGGTTCAAAGAATTTGGTTCTTGGCTGGAATATAGTATAAAAGAAGAGTCTGCATATTGTCTTTTTTGTTACCTTTCAAAGAAGATAATGGTGATCAAGCAGGCAGTGATACTTTTATTGGGAAAGGATTTAAAAATTGGAAAAAAAAAGAAAAATTAAAGATTCATGAAGGAGGTGTCAATAGTGCCCATAACCGAGCTAGGCAGAAATGTGAAAGGTTGATGAATCAGAAACAACATATTGCAACATTTTTTGAAAGACAATCCGAGAAAACTCAAAGTGAATATGAAACTCGCTTTAATGCTGTTGTTGATTGTATTCGATTTCTTTTAAATCAAGGGCTAGCATTTTGTGGGCATGATGAGTCTGATGGTTCAAGCAACAGAGGGAATTTTCTTGAGCTTTTACACTTCCTTGCTGATCATAATGAAGATATTAATGCTGTTACTTTCAAAAATACTCCTCTAAATCTGCAAATGACATCTCCAAAGATCCAAAAAGACATTGTAAGTTGTGTTGCAACTGAAACTACTAATGCTATTATTAGAGAGATGGATGGTGCATTATTTTTTGTTCTAATTGATGAGTCTCGTGATATATCTACAAAAGAGGAAATGGCTGTTGTATTACGTTATGTGGATAAGAATGGATATGTGGTTGAACATTTTGTAGGCATTGAACATGTTTTTAGCACTACATCTGCCTCACTTAAAGAATCTCTTGATAATATGTTTTCAAGGTTTGGATTGAGTTTGTCAATGTTACGTGGACAAGGTTATGATGGGGCAAGTAATATGTAGGGTGAGTTTAATGGTTTGAAAACACTCATTTTAGAGGAGAATGAATCAGCTTATTATGTTCACTGTTTTGCTCATCAACTTCAGTTGGCTCTTATTTCCGTGGCAAAAAAGCATGATGAAGTTAATTCTTTATTCAATTTAGTTTCAATGCTAGTTAATGTTGTTGGAGTGTCAGCTAAACGTCGTGACATTCTACATGAGAAACATGCTCTTGCAGTTATTGAAGCATTAGGTAAAGGTGAGCTTTCAAGTGGACAAGGTTTGAATTAGGAGATTACTTTAAAGCATCCTGCTGATAAACGCTGGTCTTCTCATTATGGTACGTTAATGAGCATAATTTCTATGTTTCCATCTGTGGTTGATGTGCTTGAGATAATTGAAGTTGAAGGAAATTCTGAACAAAGATTTCAAGCTAAAACGCTATTGAAGTTAATGCAATCATTTGATTTCATATTTTGTTTATTCTTAATGAAAAATATTCTTGGCTATGCAAATGAGTTGTCACGAGCACTACAAAGGAAAGATCAAGATATTTTGAATGCTGTAAAATTGGTTGAAGTTTATAAGCATAACATTCAAAAGTTGAGAGATAGTGGATGAGATTCTTTATTTGGTCAAGTTTATACTTTCTGTAGCAAGCATGATATCAAAGTTTTAGATATGGATGATTTGTTTTTAATTCCAGGGCGATCACGCCGTAAAGCTCGAGAGATCACAAATTTACATTGGTATCGAATTGAGTTATTTTATGCTGTCTTAGACATGCAACTTCAAGAGCTAAATAATCGTTTCAATGAGTCAAATACTGAGTTGCTTATTTGTTTGGCTTGTCTATGTCCAAATGATTTGTTTGCACCTTTTGACAAGGAAAAATTACTGCGACTTGCTGAATTTTATCCTAAAGATTTTTCTGCAATAGATCTTATAGCACTTGAGATGCAACTTGATGTATACATTACGGATTTACGATCTAGTACAGAATTTTCAGAATTGAAAGGGATTGGTGAACTTGCAAGGACAATGGTTAAGACTAAAAAAGACAAGGTGTACCCGTTAGTTTACCAATTGGTTACATTGGCTTTAATTCTACCTGTAGCTACTGCCACTGTAGAAAGAGTATTTTCAGCCATGAATTTTGTGAAGAATCGACTTCGAAACCGGATGGGTGATCAATGGCTGAATGATAACTTAGTTGTATACATAGAAAAAGATGTATTTACTTGTATTCACAATGAAGATATTATTCGACGTTTTCAAAATATGAAAACACGTCGAGAACAGTTAAAGAAGTTTTAAAAATGATCATATCAATAAAATTGAATATTTTACTTATTATTTTTTCAGTTGGCTTTTATTATCTTGTCGAATTTTATTTTTATCAATTTATATTAAGCCCCTTCTGAATTTATTTCCTGGGTCCGCCACTGTGCACGACAATAGCTTTGAGTATTCTTTTTGTTCAAGATACAGTAGCGAGTGATGAATCTCAGTCTAGGATTTAGTTCGCAATTCAAACAATGGCTTCAATGGAAATTTGAACGCTGGTAGTTTGAACAAGGGTAAGGAACGGTCCGCCAGCTAGGGTTTGGGTAATGTACGTAGTGATTGATTAAGAGTGATGATGGGCATCTATGCTAGGGTTGAGTGCTGTGTGTGAGTGAGAGTGACAATGTCGATGGTGGGGAGACTTGGGAAATTTTTGCTTTTGTTGACACACTTTCTTAAACGCAGTGTTTCGTTATTTTTTTAAAAATCATTTAAATATTCTAAATGTCGCGTTTTGATTATAAAAATAAAAAATAAAATATTACTTTGAAATATGGTCAACATGTTGATATCAAAATTCTATATCATAAACTATTAATAGATAAATATTACATCACAAGTACATCATTAATAGTTTGATAAATCAAAATTCTGTGACGACTCCATTATAATTACATGATAAAATGAAGTTTGATAGATAAAAATTCTATGACGACTCCATTATAATTATATGATAAAATAATTTTTGTCATAAAATGATATCAATTTTCTTTTAGTGCGAAGGATTTCTTATTCTAATAGTAGTGAATAGAAAGGATACATAAATAGATTAAGGCTATGATTTTTGAACAAAAAAGAATTTTCAAAGAAATTATCGTGCATGATGGGTTACATATCAATCCAATTAGGTCCAAAATTGAATTCATTGTTTAGGTGTCCACAATGTCAAACACGTTGAGGAAAATTCTAGATTTTCCATTGAAATTTCAATGATCACTAATTGTTGATGTTGAAGTCATGCAAAGTATCATAGTCTTTTGAGTTTCAACCTAAGACGTGGCCATATTGTGGACCATAAGAAATTTTCAAAGATCACTATGTCCCTACATTGTTCAAGTTCTTGAATTTCAACGAAAGATGTAGAATTTTCTTCTACGTATTTAACATTATGGAAAGTGGAATTACCCATCATGCACGAAAATAGCTTTGAGTATTCTTTTTGTTCAAGATACAGTAGTGAGTGATGAATCTCAGTCTAGGATTTAGTTTGAAATTCAAACAATGGCTTCAATGGAAATTTGAACGCTGGCAGTTTGAACAAGGGTAAGGAACGGTCCGCCAGCTAGGGTTTGGGTAGTGTACGTAGTGACTAATTGATTGAGAGTGATGATGGGCATCTATGCTAGGGTTGAGTGATGTGTGTGAGTGAGAGTGACAATGTCGATGATGGGGAGACTTGGGAAATTTTTGCTTTTGTTGACACACTTTCTTAAACGCAGTGTTTCGTTATTTTTTTTAAAATCATTTCAATATTCTAAATGTCGCGTTTTGATTATAAAAATAAAAAATAAAATATTACTTTGAAATATGGTCAACATGTTGATATCAAAATTCTATATCATAAACTATTAATAGATAAATATTACATCACAAGTACATCATTAATAGTTTGACAAATCAAAATTCTGTGACGACTCCATTATAATTCCATGATAAAATGAAGTTTGATAGATAAAAATTCTATGACGACTCCATTATAATTATATGATAAAATAATTTTTGTCATAAAATGATATCAATTTTCTTTTAGTGCGAAGGATTTCTTATTCTAATAGTAGTGAATAGAAAGGATACATAAATAGATTGAGGCTATGAATTTTGAACAAAAAAGAATTTTCAAAGAAATTATCGTGCATGATGGGTTACATATCAATCCAATTAGGCCCAAAATTGAATTCATTGTTCAGGTGTCCACAATGTCAAACACGTTGAGGAAAATTCTAGATTTTCCATTGAAATTTCAACGATCACTAATCGTTGATGTTGAAGTCATGCAAAGTATCATAGTCTTTTGAGTTTCAACCTAAGACGTGGCCATATTGTGGACTATAAGAAATTTTTAAAGATCACTATGTCCCTACATTGTTCAAGTTCTTGAATTTCAACGAAAGATGTAGAATTTTCTTCTACGTATTTAACATTATGGAAAGTGGAATTACCCATCATGCACGACAATAGCTTTGAGTATTCTTTTTGTTCAAGATATAGTAGCGAGTGATGAATCTCAGTCTAGGATTTAGTTTGAAATTCAAACAATGGCTTCAATGGAAATTTGAACGCTGGCAGTTTGAACAAGGGTAAGGAACGGTCCGCCAGCTAGGGTTTGGGTAGTGTACGTAGTGACTGATTGATTGAGAGTGATGATGGGCATCTATGCTAGGGTTGAGTGATGTGTGTGAGCGAGAGTGACAATGTCGATGATGGGGAGACTTGGGAAATTTTTGCTTTTGTTGACACACTTTCTTAAACGCAGTGTTTCGTTATTTTTTTTAAAATCATTTCAATATTCTAAATGTCGCGTTTTGATTATAAAAATAAAAAATAAAATATTACTTTGAAATATGGTCAACATGTTGATATCAAAATTCTATATCATAAACTATTAATAGATAAATATTACATCACAAGTACATCATTAATAGTTTGATAAATCAAAATTCTGTGACGACTCCATTATAATTCCATGATAAAATGAAGTTTGATAGATAAAAATTCTATGACGACTCCATTATAATTATATGATAAAATAATTTTTGTCATAAAATGATATCAAGTTTCTTGTAGTGCGAAGGATTTCTTATTCTAATAGTAATGACTAGAAAGGATACATAAATAGATTGAGGCTATGATTCTTGAACAAAAAAGAATTTTCAAAGAAATTATCGTGCATGATGGGTAACATATCAATCAAATTAGGTCCAAAATTGAATTCATTGTTTAGGCGTCCACAATGTCAAACACGTTGAGGAAAATTCTAGATTTTCCATTGAAATTTCAACGATCACTAATCGTTGATGTTGAAGTCATGCAAAGTATCATAGTCTTTTGATGGGTGTCGAAGCCAACAAAAATAAATTCCTACTCTAAATAAATTGTGTATAGTGATTGAGCAGGGTAGTGTCCACAGAGATCGGTAATTATTTAAATCATTTTGAAACGTAAAACGTAAAATAGGGGAATTGTTGACAATAATAAAAATCAAACTAAAAATAACAAGAATGCAATTTAAAGTTGTAATTCAAATTGGAGAAAGCTATGGTTGAAGAAATTAACTCAGCTTGATTCGACTACTGATCATTGATTCAAATATAGATTATTATTACTCATGAATAGACCGGTTATAGCTACTGAGACCCTTTAATAGCTAATCTCTCCTTAACTAGTCGATAACCAAGGTACGACCGTTGGTTATTTCCCTAATCAATAGACAACCCTAGATACGATCATAGGATTTAATCAATTGACAGCCTGAAAAACCAGAGAGACCCAAATCCTGATCAACACATATGATGATTCATTTAAATTAGATTGTTTATTCTCACAACACAACTCTCTGCTATGTTATTTGTCACAAACATTAAATTCTTCATACGATGAATCCTTTAATTGACAATAGATTAAGTTGATAATTAAATAGTGGCCAATTACCTAATTAACAAACATAATCATGAAAATAATTCAGAGAATAAACAAATACCCAAAAAACAATAAAACAATTAAAGCACAAGAAAGATCTCACAGTAGTGATGAATCAAAGCTTCATTATCCTTCAACCAGAAAAATAGGTTTAGTTCTTCATAGAGAGAAGAGAAAAATTAAGATCTGGGGTTTCTTTCTTTTCTCTAATCCAAAAATCCCCCATTTTCACAATAGATTCCTCCTTAAATACTCTCTCACTCTTCTCTTTTAGAGTTCTATTTAAAATAAAATATTAATATTTTAAATATTAAATTCGTAATTACAAAAATAGCCAAAAATTAAACTAAAAACTGCAGGTTCGCAGTTGACAGCACGCGCCCACGCCTTATCAACAAAGTTCTTCTGCCGCTCATAATTTCTCTAAGAGAACAATCATCCTTAAACATCATCTTGTAGCACAATTTTATCACCAATCAATAGAATTGCACCTATAAAAGTAAAACACAAGTAAATCATTATTATTAAGTGCAAAACATCGATATTAAGGGAAGTAAACAATGCAAAACTAGTGCATAAATTGCACTCTAACAAATTCTCCCACACCAAGATTATGCTTGTCCTCAAGCATATAACTCAAGACTAATCCCAAATCTCTACTCAATTCTCATCTCAACTCATCCAAAAACAATTTTAAGCAAGCATACCTCAAGAAATTAAGTCGATCATCATTCGAGAGATAAGGATTTTAAAGCATAGAATTTCATAAGATAGAAAAACAACATTCAACCACCAAGAAGATCCATTCAAAATTCAAGTGCAACAAGATTTAATAGCCCTCTCAATAACTTCACTCCATGCACTCAAAGTGTTTAGGGTGTCATTTATCCACTCAAATCAAATCAAAGAATGTTATTACCATAAGCTTGCTCATATATCACATCTCAATCCACAAAACATGAATAAAATGCAAAAATCTAAGGGTCTTAAAAGGGTTGTAATGGGGTTAAGTGGGTTAAATGAAAAAGAAAGGTTTACGAAAGAAAAAGAGATCAAAACGAGAAAAAATGAACTCATTGAATGAACTTATGATATCAAAATGCTTATTTCTACTCAAGTCACCAAGAATGTAAACATTTTTTTTTCTTTTTTTTTGTTTTTTTTGTTTTTTTTGTTTTTTTTTGTTTTTTTTTTTGTTTTTGAATCAAACAAATGAAACGAACCTTGCACAATTTAATTCAAGCATAATGCTTGTTGATCTAATTGAGAAACTTTATTACAAGGTAGAAAAAGCAACAAAATATATCCACACAATGAGTCCAAAAATCTCCTTAAATTGAGGCTGAAAAAGAAGAAAAATAGTTAAGTAGACGGAGAGAATTAGATGGGTAATGGTTAAGGCTCAAACGAAGATAGCAAATAAAGGTCTTCGGGTAGAAAGAGAAAAGAAAAGAAAAGAAAAAAAAATGCGAGAATAGAAAAATGAAAAATGGTTTGCCCTTATCATTTTAATGCATAAAATCCCGTAATGCGGCTTCAACATGTATAACAAAGCAAGTTCTAGAATAAACAAACTAAGATTGATATTCACATAACAAAAATATTAGAGCAAAGTGGTTGCTCATAGGCTCAAATCCTCACAAAGTTGGTAAATTTGCCATCAAATCATGTACACTCTTCAAATGAATCAACCATCAATAGTGGTGTAGAATGAGAAGAAGGTATGAGTGATATATAAAAGGAAAGGTAAAAATGATAAGAAGTGAGAAAGATGAAAAGTGAAAGATAAAATGTGAGTGATGAAAGAGTATGATAGAATAAAAATAGATGTAAATAATTTTGAGATAGATGGGAAAAAAAATAGTGAGAAAGAAAAGAAAAGAAAAAATAATAATATATAAACCATACTAACTCCAAAATCATTTAAGGATGAGTAGAGTGAAAATAGATGAGTAGAGTGAAAATACTACTTCCAGACATCAATAATGTAAAAGTCCCTCCCCCACACCAAGAACTTACATTGTCCCCAATGTAAGATAATCAAAGCTCACATAAAAATTAAAGCGTAAGGATAAAAGATTAAGGGTAAAATGAAACTTCCCTGAATTGTGAGCTTTGATCCACAAAACGTCTATGAGCTTGGCGGAAACGGTGGGGTAAATCCCACACTCTCGAAGTATGCGGCCAAATTCTGCTCCATCTTGTTCAGCTTGTTTTCTCTAACTGAATGCTCAAAGGTGGTGCGGATGTAGAAGGAATAGTTGGCGGGGCAGCAGTGTCGTCGTGAAACTCGTCATCAGAGGTAGCACCACTTCTAGCATAAAGCTTCTTCGGAAGTTGAGTGGGTCTTGGTTCAGTAAACTGAAATCGCCCCTCCTTGAATTCGACCACACCTGTTCTTTCAAACACAGACATATCCAAAAATTCCTTTTTGCAAGCAAGTTGCAAATCATTATTATCAGGATTAAGCACACATAGGTTTATAGCTAACAGAGTAATGTATGGACCAATAAATAAAGTCCTATACCGTTTAAGAATACTTTGAAATTGATCCGCCAACCAAAAACCTAAATTAGGCCTCACATAATTTAACATGCACCAGATAAAATAAAATTCAGTTTTAGAGAAAATTCCTGAGTGATCTTTCTTGCCTAAAAAATTATATGCTAAAAATCGATGCACACATTTCAAAACAGGATCACGTAAGAAAGAACTCTTTGATTTACTTGGGTCATAGGCATTGTGATCAACAGATAAATTACGCCAAAGGCCATAAGGCTCAAAATTTTCGCTAAAGTCACAAGTTGTTCCTAAATATTCATCACTAGTAGAATAATCATCATCAATGAATCCTAAAGCTAGGTTAAAATCCGTGATAGAGTGTGAAAAATTTCGTCCCATTAACCTAAACTTAATGACATCCGGAGTATGCAAAGTAAAAGCATTCGGCATAGTAAATTGAAAAGTAGCATAAAACTCCCTAATCAACTCAACTCAACATAACCCAAACAATCAACATCAACAAACTTACGCAACCCAATCTTATCTATCAAAGAATCAAAATTATCCTTAACATTCAATTTTTCAAGAGTCGGGTAATGAATATACTTAGCTGGAAGTATTTTACACGTGGAAATATCTTTGTACCTCTCTTTATCTTGTTGAGTCGCGAATGCGAGGCACCCTCCGAGATTGGATTCCGCAAGTGGCAAAACACTCATGCCTTTTCCGTGTTTCGATCTTTGTCTCACGGATTGGCGTGAATTTGAAATTGTGTTCCATGGAACCGTAGTGGGAGCGGCAATCTTAGATTTCTTTGCGACGGGTGTCTTTTTAGATGACTTGGAAGTAGATGCTTTCCTCTTCGGCATTGTTACAATTATTACACTCACGGATTTCGATTTACCCAGTTGGAATACAGGGCGTAGGCTGGTTGCGTTGCGTTGCTGTTTGACTGGAGCTTGCTGTGCGGGTTGGGGCTGGTGGTGCACTGCTGGTTGCGTTGCGGGTCTGTTGCGCGCTGCTCGTCTGGTGCTGCTCGGCTACGTTGCGCGCGCGGGACTGATGGAGTTGAGGATCTGCGTTGCGTTGGCTGGATCTGTGCACTGCTGTGTTGCGCGCGAGAGCTGCTGCTGCGGTGCGTTGCGCGCGGTAGCTGGGGTTGATTCGCGCTGCGCGCGCGGGCTGGGGATGCTGGAGCTTGCTGCTGGGACTGATGTTGCGCGCTGCGGCTGGGGCTGGGCGTACTCGTCTGTTGCTGCTGGTTGCGCGGTGAAGGCTGGAGCTGAGGCGCGCTGCTGGAAAACGATAATCAACAGTAATTTTTGAATTAGGGATTTGTGAACAGTGATTTTCGATTTTTAGTTTTTTTTTTTAAGTGATGAATCACTTTGAGACACTAAAAATTTCAGAAGTACTTTTCTAATAAGTACGTGGGCACGCCTTAAAATTATTTTACTTTAAAAATTACAGAAGTACTGATTAGTTAAAACGTGGGCACGCCTTATGAAAAATTTTCTTCTGACCAAGATAAGCAAACACATTAAAATATATATATATATATATATATATATATATATATATATATATATATATATATATATATATATATATATATATATAACAACTCAAATTGAAACAAAGCAAATAAATTTAATTGGTTGCCAAATTTTAAAAACAATTAAATCAAGTACGTGGCATCATGTAAGCCGGCGACGCTGTTCATACAGCCTTTAGACAGATCCAACTTAGAATAGATCTTATCTTTAGCACGCCTGCGAGTTATCAGCCGATATACTAGATTGATTTAATCGGAGGGTTTAATCTTTATTAGGGTTATGCTTTGGAACGCGGTTGGTTCAATTTTAATTATTTTACCAAATATTTATTAAATTCTTTAGCAAACCTAGCAACACATACATCTAAGGCTTGGGTGCATACACAGTACCAGATCCGGATCCTGGAAATGGTGCTCTGAAGAAGGGGGGAGAAGAGAAATACAACCGAGGGGAGAGATCCGGTCTTTATGTCTCGGAGGAATGTAACAATTTATATGGCAGAGCTGATAGAGATCAGTCTGCAGAACATGCTTTAAAAGTAAATGACTGAAATTTAAATTGCTTTAAATTAAATAAATGCTTGAAAATAAATTACAGAAATTAAATTGCGGAAATTAAACATTACATGAAAATTGAAATTGCTTTAAATTTAAATTACAGGAATCAAATGCTCACATTTTCTTTAGATTTGATTGCGTTTTGAAGATTACAGAAAGAAGGGGAAAATAATCTTAAGACAGGAAAAATTTCCTTGTTGTCTATCGATATCGGATTCCTAGAGAGAGAGAGAGAAGAGAAGAGAAGGAAGAGAAATTTAAAAATTGCAATCTGAGGAGTCTAAGTCTTCCTCCTTCTTTAAATACAACATTTTGAAACTGTAGACTGTAGCGAAACTGTAGCATACAGTAATCTTTGGAAAATTGCACTGTAAACTGTGGCGGAACTGTAGCATACAGTAATCTTTGGAAATCTGCATTGTAGACTGTTGCTTTGTATATACGAAATGCAAAGTACAAAATACAAGATACAAAATACAAAATGCAAAATACAAAATACGGGTGAAGAGACATGTGCGCTCTCACTTGTGTCCAATGGACCACCCGAAAAAATATAAAATTACTTTTTTTTAAAGGAAAATAGCAATTATTTACAATGCTTTAAAGGAGACAGAATTCCGAAGCAATCATCTTCGTTTTCATCTCCGAGGGAAATGAATGGCTCTTCATCTTCTTCTTCTTCAGAGGAATCGGCTACTGAAGACTTGGACCTTGAGGTGAGGAGCTGTTCCATGACTTTGAAGTATTCCTCTTCTGTTTTGGCGCTGGCTAAAAGAGATTGGGCTTTGGATTTTTGACTAAGGAAAGTTTGTTAGGCTTTGGAATCTGAGATTCCACATCCATACCCAGGGGAGAAAGAAATTGGTGCAAAAATAAAGAAAGGGGGAGAACCGTTTCTCTGAATCTGAAGGGGTATAATGAGTTTTGAAAAGGTTTAAACAATTGGTGGCATTTGGGGTTAGGATTTGTGGAGTTGGGCCAAAATAATTCCACCATTGTTGGAACTAATTTGGAAGGCTATGCACGGTTATTTTAGAATTAAAGAAAAATAACCATGAATGAGATTTTTTAGGGTTTTGGATAAAAAATATGTTAAACCAGGCCTGTTGATAGTCCCAATAGGAATAGGCCAAACAGTGTGGTAAACGCATTTGAAAATTTGGGGGGAAAGTTTTGAATTTGTGGAGTTGGTCACCCCACTGGTTTGGGCTCAAGACTTTTAGAATAGTGGCTGTGGAATAAGCCGGTTCAGAATGGGATTCATGGAGAAAGAAATGTTTAAATTTTACAGACTCGGTAGTTTCTAAAATACTTTGATAATAAGACTGGGGTTTTGTTAAATCCCATGGTTTAAAAAACCAGCCTTTAGGAAAAAACTTTGAGATTGCTTGGAAAGGATCAGTGTGGTAAAAACCATCTTCCATAGTTAAAATGTTTTGAAAATGGGTTTTATCATACCAATCGGAAGTTTTCTTTGAAAGTGTTGGTTGTGAAAGGACAATTTGAGAGGATGAACTTTCACCAGAAAGAACAATATTTTGGCTTTGTGAAGAAGAAGGTTTTGTGATTTCTTTGGAAATTGGTTTTTCTTCCTCAGGGATCTGAGAAAGGGCTTTGGATTTTGAAATGCCTTGTAAGGCAAGCATAAGCTCATGTGATTTTGTAATGGATTCTATCTACTCTTTAACTTGTTGTTCAGAGGAGATAGATTTGTATGTGGTTTCTTGTTCTTCTTCGACCATTTCAATCCAAGATTTAATGGGCATGGCAGAAGATAGAATTTTTTCTTTGGAGGGAGTAGTCTGGGGTTTTTTGGAGGTTTTTATGGGCTCTGAATCTTTAAGAATACCTTTACCTTTGTCTCTGCGCTTTGGCGGCATTATCTGTTTTGGAGAAATTCTCGAGTTAGAAAATCAAGAATCGAATTGGTATCACCTTTAATAAATTCAATATCAAAATCAAAAACACTTAGTATAGCTTGCCAACGTGCAAAAATCTGTTTTGATGCAATGTTTTGAACATCTTTTTCTAAAACATGTTTTGCGGCTTTGCAATCAATCCTAAGTAAAAATTTTTGATTTAATAAGTCACTTTGAAATTTTGAGATGCATAAAACAATCGAAAGAATTTCTTTTTTAATAGTAGAATAATTTTTCTGACATTCATTCCAATGTGTATAAACATATTGAACTATTTGTTCTTTATAATTTTCTTTCTACTTTAATATGCCTCCATAACCTAAATCAGATGCATCAGTTTCAACTATTTTAGGTAATGCAGGATTTGCAAGGAATAAACATGGGATACTTTTAACAGATGCTTTGATGATTTTAATAACTTTAGTATGCTCATCAGTCCATGCAGCAGGGTTCTTTTTTAACCTATCATGCAAATGTTTTGAAATTCTATTAATATTAGGACAGAAATCAAGAACATAATTCAAACTTCCTAAAAATCTTTGCAATTGGGTTTTGTCAAGGATTTTGTCAGGAAATTTGTCAGCAAAGGCAAGAGATCTATCTATAGGAGTAATTGTTCCTTTGGAAATATTGTGACCTAAGAACCTTATCCTTGTTTGAAACAAAGAGACTTTAGAGATAGAAATTGCTAATCCAGCCTTTCTGGTAGCAAAATAAAAAGTCTTCAAATGTTTGAAGTGTTGGTCGATGGTTTGAGAAAAGATTAAAACATCATCAATATAAACAATGCAAAACTCAGAAAAAGGGTTATAAATATCATTCATAATTCTTTGAAATTCTGAGGGTGCATTCTTTAAACCAAAGGGCATAACAGTCCACTCATATTGTCCAAATGGAACAGTAAAAGCGGTCTTGTAACGGTCTCTTGGATGGATTTGAATTTGCCAAAAACCCGATTTCATATCAAATTTTGAAAAAATCAAAGCATAATGAAGTTTTTAGAGCAAATCTTGTTTATTAGGTATGGGATACCTAATCCATTTTAAAGCTTTGTTTAAGGGCTTGTAATTAATTACAAGTCTAGGTGTGCCTCTTTCAATTTCAGAATTTTTATTAACATAAAAAGCGGCACATGACCAATTTGACCTTGATTTAACAATAAGACCTTTTGTTTCTAAATCTTTTATTTCTTCTTTACAATGTCGTTCTAAATCCATATTCATTTGAATTGGTCGAGCTTTAGTGGGTATCTGTTTTTCATCAAAAGAATTTTCATAAGGCAAATCAACCATGTGCTGTTTCCTATTCCAAAAAGCAGAAGGCAGATCAACACATATTTCTTTTTGAATAAGATCTTTGAAATCAGATATTTTTCTTTGGATAAAATCATTTTGTAATTGTTTATCAATTCTTTGTAAACTCAAATATTTTTGTAAAAACATTAAATCATGTTCTTTTGGTTTGAGAAGATTATGAATCTGATTTTGATAAACAGAACATGCTTTGACAATATTTAAATTTCTTGTTTTGGGCTTTTCGATAAAAGGGAAAACAAGCTTTTTATTTTTTACTTTAAAAGATATACTATCGTAATTAACAGTATATGGAGTTATGAGATTTATAAAAGGGGTTCCTAAAATGATTGCATGATGAATATCATTAGTAAGAACAAAAAAGGTTTTAAATTCAAAATCACCATTAAGAATAGAGGCTTCAACTTTAGAAGTGACTTTAAGTTTTGAATTATTGGCGGCAGAAAGTCTTTCTTTTGTTTTCCCATGAAAACGTTTTGGCACAATATCCTCTCTGATACAATTTAAATCAGCACCCGTGTCAAAAAGGGTAATAGCATCAATAGCAAAATCTTTGGAAAAAATTAAAGAAATGTTAATAAAATATTTTCTGGTGGTGACTTGTTTTAAAACAAATAAAAAATCATTTGGAACAGATTCAATGTTCCCTAAATTTTGATCATTATCACCATCAGACTCAATTTCTTTATCAGAATCATTTTCCAATTGCTTTTGTAAAAGAAGTTGAATAGTTTGAGAATCACATTTTTGTTTTTCTTTTAAATCTTTAATTTCCAGTTTGATATCTTTAATTTCTTTTTGAAGATCCTGTATGTTGGGAACTTGTTTTTTAGTTTTCTTATTACCCAAAATCTCAGTAAGGTCATAAGAATTCTTTTTAACAATAGGAGCTTTAGAGGATTCAGCTTTGTTCAAATCCAATGTTTTCAAAAGTTTATCAAGATATTCCTTTTGAAGAACAGGGTCAGAAATATGCTTTACAAGTTCAAGAAAAATTTCTTGGTCTTTAGTCAAAACATTAATTTTCTTTAAATAAGAATCTGATTCAGAATCGCTGCTGCTGGATGCAGAGGTATCCGAATCTATCAATTCATCGACCTGGAGAGGGTCACTATCTCCCGACATGGAAGACTCAGAGTCAGAAGACTCTATAAGAAGAGGGGAGATTTTGGAAAGCGTTTCTTCATCAAGGCCAAGCTCATGAAGCTTTTTATTCATACGACAGTAATTTGCAGTATGGTCTTTCATACCACATTTGTGACATATGGCGTCTTTGTAGTTAAAAGGAGTTTTGGGTTTGGCTCTAAACTCTTTTCTTTTAGAGAAATTTGGTTTCCTATAAGGCCTTGAAGGTTTCTTATTTGGAAATTCTCTAAATTCATGAGAGGGTTTCCTATAGGCTTTAGATTTGTAATGTTTCTTGTAAGGTTTGGAAGAACACTTACCATTACAATCTTTGGAAGTAGAAGTTTTAAAGGGGTCATAATTGAATTGTTTACAGAAACTTCCTAATTCTTACTTAGATTTCCTAAGCACCATTTTAAGTCGTTTCTGTAACTTCAAATCTTGACAAATCTTTAAACCTTCTTTGTTGACAAAACTGACTAACTCACCATAAGTAAGTTCGTCATAAGGGATATGATTATCATAGAGGGTTTTAATGAAATTTCTAACTTTCTCTCCTACAAGGGTAGGTAAACCTGCAAGGAATTTTTCTTTCCAAGTTATATGATTGGCATCATCCCTAAGGAATAGTCTAGTAAAAAAAGTGATTTTGTAATCTTGGAATTCACTAAGTTTCCTACATCTCAAGTTATGTAGTAACTCAGCATTTTTGTCTCTAAGGTGTGAAGGGTCACCTATAAAATGGAGGGAAATAGTCAAAATCAAGGTAGCTACAGCATATTGAATTGGACTATTAGTTTCATCAAGAATGGGGATACCCTCTTGATCCTTTTGAATGGAATTAAGGATATCTAATTGTTGCTGGTTGGTGAGGAGATGATCCCACCATCCTTTAAGTTGACCTGTAAAACCGGTAATAAGGATTTCTGCTATGGCTCTATCAGAGGTTCCTGATTGAGTTTTATAGGCATTAACTGCCATGGTCATTTGTTGCAACAATCCTAGAATATTGTATTCAGACATGCCATCAATATTCCACTCATAGACTGAAGATGCATTAAACCGAGATTGATTTAAGGCACTTGGTCTATTATCTATAGCTAGATCAGGTGGAGTTCTGGCAGTAGGCAAGGCTAATTCCCAATGGATTTTGTTAGCTTTAGAAACAGAATCATCTGTGAAGGCTTCTTTATCAGAGGAGGCTATAGAAGAATGGTCATGTTCTAATACTCCAATCCTGCTAGATTGAGGAGTATCAGGGGCTATTTGAACTTTGCTAGAAGATGAAGAAGCTTCTATCCTATCTAGTTGTTCTCTAATGGCTTTAGCAAAATCTGATTGTGACTCTTGAACAAGCTTTTGGCTAGTTTTCGAAACCTGGAAAGGTTTGAAAATAGGTTCCTCAAGCTTTTTGTCAGAATCCGATTTTGATGGAACAGGAGGTGAAGAGGAAACAGTAATGGATGACTTTTGGAAGTGGTTCTCAATCCTAGTCAACTGTTTTCCTATCGTATTTAAGTTAGTATTACAAAAATTATTCTGTTGAATAATACTACTTAAATTCGATTCGGAATCATTAGGCTTAGGAATTTTGTAAGGTGAGGCTCTAATTTCTACAGGAGGGTCACCATGTTCTATGGTTAGACTCCTAAGAGGAGGGTGTTCGGATTCAGCTTTTCTATTACTATCAAAAAGATTCCACTCAGGGGTTTTCTTCCTAATAGTAATTGGGTTCGATGCTTTAAAGGGATAAGAAATGTTGTTGTTGGAAGAATAGAGCTCGAACCAATCAAAAAACAATATATGAACTTTATGAGAATTTACAAACTCATAATAAATTTCTTGAATTTCTTTTCTTTGGTTTAAAAAGTGTTTAAAAAACCAAAGTCTTTTTTCTTTGTTTAATTTAGAATAAAAATCATTATGTAGAAAAATTCTATCTAATTCAAAATCTTTTTCAATGACATTTATGACATTTTCTGTGACTGCAGAAAACGTTGGGGAAGTTGGAGGAGAAGGCTCCTTCTCTTCCTGTCTTTGTTCATGTTGACTGCTAGTGTAGATTGGATGAGGGACACTAGTGGTGTAGTCAACAGAATGTATAGAGGGTCTAGGTATATCCGAGGTAGAAAACCTAGGTTGATTTATAACAGAAGAGATTTTTGAGAATTTTCTTTCTAGGGAAGAAATGCTTTTGGAAGAGCTTGCATCAGAGAATCTAGAAGATGTAAATCTCTTAAAGGACAGTGTGACTTTGCCATCAGAATACTGAGTCACATTTTGCAACTCTGTATTTGGTTCAAGTTGTTTCGGAATCACTGGTGCAGTGGCTCCTTCAAGGACTCATTCGTCTGGAAGATTGATATCTTTCCATTGGATTGGTTTTGGGATGACAGTATTGGGTTTAGACAGGTCAGTCTGCAAGAGAAGAGTTTCATCTCTTTTTGACTGGAATTTATGCTGTGTGCTAAATGCAGAAATCATGGCTTTATAAGAAATTTTAAAGATCAATGCAACTGGAACAGATCCCTCAATCATGTTGTACTTGTGGGTTTTGATCTGTAAAATCATACTTTTTAAAATGTTCTTGTCTTTAAGAGAAATGGTAATATTTGGATAACAATAAAAAGAAATTGGACCTTTACACAGACTGGATTCAATGCTACTTAGCAAAGAATCATCAAAAGAGATGAATCGACCATCTCTACGGACAGTTAAAATAGAAGTGTCAAGGCCTTCTTTGGTCAACGGTTTTATTCCTACCTGAATTAAACCAATGTGAATATAATTAAAATACTTTTCTCTTAATTTCTTTAAAGATTTTTCAGAAAATAAGTGAATTGTCTCAAAAGGTTTTGACAAAGTTATATCACGTTCTTCAGTTTTTATAACATAATCATTCTTTAAAAAATTAAGTTTTTTTTGTTTTGTAAATCATTTCTTTATTGACCTTTGGTAATTCCCAATTATCAATTGCTTTGTTAAAATCTTCGATTACAAATTCTTCCGAATTCACCACATTCTTAGAATCACTAGTCCTTCCAGAAGAAGAGCTAGAAAAGGATGATGCTCTACCGAGCAGAGGATTCATGGGTAAAAACCTATGCAGTATTCTAGATTCTGTTAATATGGCTACAGGTACGGATTTACAGCCCTATGCGAAAAACTTATTCTAAGACGGGACTTACAACAGTAAAAAACTCACCACACAAACAAGAAATTCAAATAAAACACAATTCTTTAAACACAAAACTCTTAACAGTAAAATAATTTCTTTAAATCGAAGATTTCAACAAAGCAATTGATAATTGGGAATTACCAAAGGTCAATAAAGAAATGATTTACAAAACAAAAAAGCTTGATTTTTTAAAGAATGATTATGTTATAAAAACTGAAGAACGTGATATAATTTTTTCAAAACCTTTTGAGACAATTCACTTATTTTCTGAAAAATGTTTAAAGAAATTAAGAGAAAAGAATTTTAATTATATTCACATTGGTTTAATTCAGGTAGGAATAAAACTGTTGACCAAAGAAGGTTTTGACACTTCTATTTTAGCTGTCCTTAGAGATGGTCGATTCATCTCTTTTGATGATTCTTTACTAAGTAGCATTGAATCCAGTCTGTGTAAAGGTCCAATTTCTTTTGATTGTTATTCAAATATTACCATTTCTCTTAAAGACAAGAACATTTTAAAAAGTATGATTTTACAGATCAAAACCCATAATTACAACATGATTGAGGGATCTGTTCCAGTTGCATTGATCTTTAAAATTTCTTATAAAGCCATGATTTCTGCATTTAGCACACAGCATAAATTCCAGTCAAAAAGAGATGAAACTCTTCTCTTGCAGACTGACCTGTCTAAACCCAATACTGTCATCCCAAAACCAATCCAATGGAAAGATATCAATCTTCCAGACGAATGAGTCCTTGAAGGAGCCACTGCACCAGTGATTCCGAAACAACTTGAACCAAATACAGAGTTGCAAAATGTGACTCAGTATTCTGATGGCAAAGTCACACTGTCCTTTAAGAGATTTACATCTTCTAGATTCTCTGATGCAAGCTCTTCCAAAAGCATTTCTTCCCTAGAAAGAAAATTCTCAAAAATCTCTTCTGTTATAAATCAACCTAGGTTTTCTACCTCGGATATACCTAGACCCTCTATACATTCTGTTGACTACACCACTAGTGTCCCTCATCCAATCTACACTAGCAGTCAACATGAACAAAGACAGGAAGAGAAGGAGCCTTCTCCTCCAACTTCCCCAACGTTTTCTGCAGTCACAGAAAATGTCATAAATGTCATTGAAAAAGATTTTGAATTAGATAGAATTTTTCTACATAATGATTTTTATTCTAAATTAAACAAAGAAAAAAGACTTTGGTTTTTTAAACACTTTTTAAACCAAAGAAAAGAAATTCAAGAAATTTATTATGAGTTTGTAAATTCTCATAAAGTTCATATATTGTTTTTTGATTGGTTCGAGCTCTATTCTTCCAACAACAACATTTCTTATCCCTTTATAGCATCGAACCCAATTACTATTAGGAAGAAAACCCCTGAGTGGAATCTTTTTGATAGTAATAGAAAAGTTGAATCCGAACACCCTCCTCTTAGGAGTCTAACCATAGAACATGGTGACCCTCCTGTAGAAATTAGAGCCTCACCTTACAAAATTCCTAAGCTTAATGATTCCGAATCGAATTTAAGTAGTATTATTCAACAGAATAATTTCTGTAATACTAACTTAAATACGATAGGAAAGCAGTTGACTAGGATTGAGAACCACTTCCAAAAGTCATCCATTACTGTTTCCTCTTCACCTCCTGTTCCATCAAAATCGGATTCTGACAAAAAGCTTAAGGAACCTATTTTCAAACCTTTCCAGGTTTCGAAAACTAAACAAAAGCTTGTTAAAGAGTCACAATCAGATTTTGCTAAAGCCATTAAAGAACAACTAGATAGGATAGAAGCTTCTTCCTCTTCTAGCAAAGTTCAAATAGCCCCTGATACTCCTCAATCTAGCAGGATTGGAGTATTAGAACATGACCATTTTTCAATAGCCTCCTCTGATATAGAAGCCTTCACAGATGATTCTGTTCCTAAAGCTAACAAAATCCATTGGGAATCAGCCTTGCCTACTGCCAGAACTCCACCTGATCTAGCTATAGATAATAGACCAAGTGCCTTAAATCAATCTCAGTTTAATGCATCTTCAGTCTATGAGTGGAATATTGATGGCATGTCTGAATACAATATTCTAGGATTGTTGCAACAAATGACCATGGAAGCTAATGCCTATAAAACCCAATCAGGAACCTCTGATAGAGCCATAACAGAAATCCTTATTGCTGGTTTTACAGGTCAACTTAAAGGATTGTGGGATCATCTCATCACCAACCAGCAACAATTAGATATCCTTAATTCCATTCAAAAGGATCAAGAGGGTATCCCCATTCTTGATAAAAGTAATAGTCCAATTCAAGATGCTGTAGCTACCTTGATTTTGACTATTTCCCTCCATTTTATAGGTGACCCTTCGCACCTTAGAGACAAAAATGCTGAATTATTACATAACTTGAGATGTAGGAAACTTAGTGAATTCCAAGATTACAAAACCACTTTCTTTACTAGACTATTCCTTAGCGATGATGCCAATCATATAACTTAGAAAGAAAAATTTCTTGCAGGTTTACCTACCCTTCTAGGAGAGAAAGTTAGAAATTCCATTAAAGCCCTCTATGATAATCGTATCCCTTATGACGAACTTACTTATGGTGAGTTAGTCAGTTTTGTCAACAAAGAAGGTTTAAAGATTTGTCAATATTTGAAGTTACAGAAACGACTTAAAATGGAGCTTAGGAAATCTAAGTAAGAATTAGGAAGTTTCTGTAAACAATTCAATTATGACCCCTTTAAAACTTTTACTTCCAAAGATTGTAATGGTAAGTGTTCTTCCAAACCTTATAAGAAACATTACAAATCTAAAGCCTATAGGAAACCCTCTCGTGAATTTAGAGAATTTCCTAATAAGAAACCTTCAAGGCCTTATAGGAAACTCAATTTCTCTAAAAGAAAAGAGTTTAGAGCCAAACCCAAAACTCCTTTTAACTACAAAGACGCCATATGTCAAAGATTTAGAAACAAAAGGTTTTATTGTTAAATCAAGGTCACCTTGGTCATGTGCCGCTTTTTATGTTAATAAAAATTCTGAAATTGAAAGAGGCACACCTAGACTTGTAATTAATTACAAGCCCTTAAACAAAGCTTTAAAATGGATTTGGTATCCCATACCTAATAAAAAAGATTTGCTCCAAAAACTTCATTCTGCTTTCATTTTTTCAAAATTTGATATGAAATCGGGTTTTTGGCAAATTCAAATCCATCCAAGAGACCGTTACAAGACCGCTTTTACTGTTCCATTTGGACAATATGAGTGGACTGTTATGCCTTTTGGTTTAAAGAATGCACCCTCAGAATTTCAAAGAATTATGAATGATATTTATAACCCTTTTTCTGAGTTTTGCATTGTTTATATTGATGATGTTTTAATCTTTTCTCAAACCATCGACCAACACTTCAAACATTTGAAGACTTTTTATTTTGCTACCAGAAAGGCTGGATTAGCAATTTCTATCTCTAAAGTCTCTTTGTTTCAAACAAGGATAAGGTTCTTAGGTCACAACATTTCCAAAGGAACAATTACTCCTATAGATAGATCTCTTGCCTTTGCTGACAAATTTCCTGACAAAATCCTTGACAAAACCCAATTGCAAAGATTTTTAGGAAGTTTGAATTATGTTCTTGATTTCTGTCCTAATATTAATAGAATTTCAAAACATTTGCATGATAGGTTAAAAAAGAACCCTGCTGCATGGACTGATGAGCATACTAAAGTTATTAAAATCATCAAAGCATCTGTTAAAAGTATCCCATGTTTATTCCTTGCAAATCCTGCATTACCTAAAATAGTTGAAACTGATGCATCTGATTTAGGTTATGGAGGCATATTAAAGCAGAAAGAAAATGATAAAGAACAAATAGTTCAATATGTTTCTGCACATTGGAATGAATGTCAGAAAAATTATTCTACTATTAAAAAAGAAATTTTTTCGATTGTTTTATGCATCTCAAAATTTCAAAGCGACTTATTAAATCAAAAAATTTTACTTAGGATTGATTGCAAAGCCGCAAAACATGTTTTAGAAAAAGATGTTCAAAACATTGCATCAAAACAGATTTTTGCACGTTGGCAAGCTATACTAAGTGTTTTTGATTTTGATATTGAATTTATTAAAGGTGATACCAATTGTATTCCTGATTTTCTAACTCGAGAATTTCTCCAAAACAGATAATGCCGCCAAAGCGCAGAAACAAAGGTAAATGTATTCTTAAATATTCAAAGCCCATAAAAACCTCCAAAGAACCCCAGACTACTCCCTCCAAAGAAAAAATTCTATCTTCTGCCATGCCTATTAAATCTTGGATTGAAATGGTCGAAGAAGAACAAGAAACCACATACAAATCTATCTCCTCTGAACAACAAGTTAAAGAGTGGATAGAATCCATTACAAAATCACCTGAGCTTATGCTTGCCTTACAAGGCATTTCAAAATCCAAAGCCCTTTCTCAGATCCCTGAGGAAGAAAAACCAATTTCCAAAGAAATCACAAAACCTTCTTCTTCACAAAGCCAAAATATTGTTCTTTCTGGTGAAAGTTCATCCTCTCAAATTGTCCTTTCACAACCAACACTTTCAAAGAAAACTTCCGATTGGTATGATAAAACCCATTTTCAAAACATTTTAACTATGGAAGATGGTTTTTACCACACTGATCCTTTCCAAGCAATCTCAAAGTTTTTTCCTAAAGGCTGGTTTTTTAAACCATGGGATTTAACAAAACCCCAGTCTTATTATCAAAGTATTTTAGAAACTACCGAGTCTGTAAAATTTAAACATTTCTTTCTCCATGAATCCCATTTTGAGCCAGCTTATTCCACAGCCACTATTCTAAAAGTCTTGAGCCAAAACCAGTGGGGTGACCAACTCCACAAATTCAAAACTTTCCCTCTAAATTTTCAAATGCGTTTACCACACTGTTTGGCCTATTCCTATTGGGACTATCAACAGGCCTGGTTTAACACATTTTTTTATCCAAAACCCTAAAAAATCTCATTCATGGTTATTTTTCTTTAATTCTAAAATAACCGTGTATAGCCTTCCAAATTGGTTCCAACAATGGTGGAATTATTTTGGCCCAACTCCACAAATCCTAACCCCAAATGCCACCAATTGTTTAAACCTTTTCAAAACTCATTATACCCCTTTAGATTCAGAGAAACGGTTCTCCCCCTTTCTTTGATTTTGCATCAATTTCTTTCTCCCTTGGGTATGGATGTGGAATCTCAGATTCCATACTCAAGAAAAACAACTCATTATCCAAAGAATTTTCAAAGTAAAATGGTGGTCAAAATTTGATGAGAAAACCAAGTTAACTGAAACCCTTATTCAAAATTGGCTTGGTTCACAAGATTTCTTACCACCAACCATCAAAGATTTCAAAGCCCAACAAACTTTCCTTAGTAAAAAATCCAAAGCCCAATCTCTTTTAGCCAGCGCCAAAACAGAAGAGGAATACTTCAAAGTCATGGAACAGCTCCTCACCTCAAGGTCCAAGTCTTCAGTAGCCGATTCCTCTGAAGAAGAAGAAGATGAAGAGCCATTCATTTCCCTCGGAGATGAAAACGAAGATGATTGCTTCAGAATTCTGTCTCCTTTAAAGCATTGTAAATAATTGCTATTTTCCTTTAAAAAAAAAGTAATTTTATATTTTTTCGGGTGGTCCGTTGGACACAAGTGAGAGCGCACATGTCTCTTCACCCGTATTTTGTATTTTGCATTTTGTATTTTGTATCTTGTATTTTGTACTTTGCATTTCGTATATACAAAGCAACAGTCTACAGTGCAGATTTCCAAAGATTACTGTATGCTACAGCTCCGCCACAGTCTACAGTGCCATTTTCCAAAGATTACTGTACGCTACAGTTACGCTACAGTCTACAGTTTCAAAATGTTGTATTTAAAGAAGGAGGAAGACTTAGAGTCCTCAGATTGCAATTTTTAAATTTCTCTTCCTTCTCTTCTCTTCTCTCTCTCTCTAGGAATCTGATATCGATAGACAACAAGGAAATTTTTCCTGTCTTGAGATTATTTTCCCTTTCTTTCTGTAATCTTCAAAACGCAATCAAATCTAAAGAAAATGTGAGCATTTGATTCCTGTAATTTAAATTTAAAGCAATTTCAATTTTCATGAATGTTTAATTTCCGCAATTTAATTTATGTAATTTATTTTCAAGCATTTATTTAATTTAAAGCAATTTAAATTTCAGTCATTTACTTTTAAAGCATGTTCTGCAGACTGATCTCTATCAGCTCTGCCATATAAATTGTTACATTCCTCCGAGACATAGAGACCGGATCTCTCCACTCGGTTGTATTTCTCTTCTCCCCCCTTCTTCAGAGCACCATTTCCGGGATCCGGATCTGGTACTGTGTATGCACCCAAGCCTTAGATGTATGTGTTGCTAGGTTTGCTAAAGAATTTAATAAATATTTGGTAAAATAATTAAAATTGAACCAACAGCGTTACAAAGCATAACCCTAGTAAAGATTAAACCCTCCGATTAAACCAATCTAGTATATCGGCTGATAACTCGCAGGCGTGCTAAAGATAAGATCTATTCTAAGTTGGATCTGTCTAAAAGCTGTATGAACAGCGTCGCCGGCTTACATGATGCCACGTACTTGATTTAATTGTTTTTAAAATTTGGCAACCAATTAAATTTATATATATATATATATATTTTTAAATCTGAATCAAAACTAAAAGAAGATAAAACGAAAACCAAAATAAACAAATCATTTGGGTTGCCTCCCAAAAAGCGCCTTTGTTTTATGTCTTTGGTTAGACACATTTATGCATCAATCTCCATAAATAGGACTCTCGAGAGCCATTTCCTCCACGATATTCACCGAAAAACCTTCATAAAAAGGTTTTAAACGATGACCATTAACCTTAAAGGCTTTATCAGAGGTTGGACTCCGAATCTCAACTTCACCATGAGGAAAAACATTAGCAACAATAAAAAGGTCCTACCCAACGAGAACGTAATTTACCAGGAAAAAGTTTAAGTTTAGAATGAAAGAGAAAAACTTTTTGACCAACAGAGAACTCCTTTCTCAAAATCATTCTGTCATGAAATGTCTTCGTCTTTTCCTTGTAAAATCGCGAACTCTCGTAGGATTCATTTCTAATCTCCTCCAACTCTTGCAGCTGCAACTTCCTCTACTTTCCCTCTTCATCCATCCGCATATTGCATTGCTTAACCGCCCAGTATGCTCTGTGCTCAAGTTCTACAGGTAAATGGCAAGGCTTACCAAATACTAAACGATAAGGAGACATACCTATGGGAGTTTTGTAAGCGGTGCGATACGCCCATAATGCATCATCTAATCGCAAGCTCCAATCTTTTCGATTTGGACTAATTGTCTTTTCAAGAATAGACTTGATTTCTCTGTTTGATATCTCAACTTGTCCACTTGTCTGTGGATGATAGGCGGTAGACACTCGGTGGGTAACATGATATATTTTGAACAAAGCTTCCACCACTCGATTACAGAAATGAGTGCCTCTATCACTTATCATCGCTCTCGGTACACCAAACCTGGCAAAAATATTAGACTTGACAAAATCTACAACAACTTTAGCATTGTTAGTCCGGGTGGCCTTAGCCTCTACCCACTTAGAAACGTAATCAACTGCTAAAAGAATGTAAGCATTGCCAAAAGATGAGGGAAAAGGTTCCATAAAATCAATGCCCCACACATTGAATATTTTACATACAAGAATAGGGGTAAGTGGCATTTGATTTCTATGACTTAAATTACCAGTCTTTTGACAATTATCACACGACTTACAAAACATGTATGAATCACGAAATAAAGTAGGCCAAAATAAACCACATTCTAACACCTTGGATGCTGTCCTTTTGAGACCAAAATGACCACCACATGCATATGAGTGACAAAACTTAAGAATAGAAGGAATTTCAAACTCAAATACGCACCTTCTGATGACTTGGTCAGAGCAATGTTTCCACAAGTAAGGGTCATCCCAAACATAGTATTTAGCATCGCTCTTAATTTTATCTTTTTGAGCCCTCTTCAAATCACTTGGTAGTGTTCTTGTAACTAAGTAATTGACAATGTCAGCGTACCAAGGAACCATACCTTGAGTTACAAAGAGATGCTCATCTGGAAAATCATCTTTTAAAGGTGCTGCTTCTTCACTCGTGGTCAATCTACTAAGGTGGTCTGCAACTAAGTTTTCTATTCCTTTCTTGTCACGGATCTCTAAGTTGAATTCTTGAAGCAGTAGGATCCAGCGGATAAGTCTCGGTTTCGCTTCCTTCTTGGCGAGCAAATATCTGAGAGCTGCATGGTTAGAAAAAACAATCACTTTAGTACCCAATAAATATGAACGGAATTTTTCTAAAGCAAAAATAATAGCTAAAAGTTCTTTTTCCGTTGTTGAGTAATTGCACTGAGCACTATCAAGTGTTCTTGATGTGTAATATATCACATGAGCAGCTCTTCCAATCCTTTGTCCGAGAACAACACCAACATCATAATTATTGGCGTCGCACATTATCTCAAAAGGGAGGCTCCAGTCTGGTGGCTGTATAATTGGAGCTAAAGTCAATAACTCCTTAAGTTTATCAAATGCTACCTTGCATGCTTCATTAAAATCAAACGTCACATCTTTCTGAAGAAGCTTGCATAAAGGCTGAGCTATCTTTGAAAAATCCTTGATAAATCGTCTATAGAAACCTGCATGACCAAGGAAAGAACGAACTTCCCGCACACATGTGGGATAAGGTAAAGATTTAATAACATCTATTTTAGCTTTATCTACCTCAATTCCTCTAGCAGAGACTACATGACCCAAAATAATGCCTTGATCTACCATAAAATGACATTTTTCATAATTCAAGACAAGGTTTGTTTCAATGCATCTTTCAAGCACTTTCTTCATATTATAGAGGCAATCATCGAAAGAATCAGCATAGACCGTAAAATCGTCCATAAATACCTCTATAGTGTTTTCTACATAGTCTGAAAAAATACTGACCATGCACCTCTGAAAAGTGGCGGGAGCGTTACAAAGACCAAATGGCATACGTCAGTACGCAAAGGTTCCTAAAGGACATGTGAAGGTAGTCTTCTCTTGGTCCTCAGGCGCAACTGGTATCTGATGAAAACCTGAATAGCCATCAAGACAACAAAAGTGAGATTTTCCTGCCAACCTTTCAAGCATCTGATCAACAAAAGGAATAGGAAAATGATCATTCCTAGTGAGTGAATTAAGCTTTCTAAAATCAATACAAACCCTCCATCCATTCTGAACTCGGGTAGGAACTAGCTCACCATAAGAATTCTCAACAATTGTTATACCAGTTTTCTTCGGTACCACTTGTACCGGACTTACCCATTTACTATCCGAAATTGGATAGATTATACCTGCATCAAGAAGTTTTAGAATTTCTTTCTTCACTACTTCCATCATGAGTGGATTCAAACGACGTTGAGCTTGAATTGAAGGTTTGGCATCTTCCTCCAGCAGTATTCTATGCATGCACGTGGACGGACTTATCCCTTTAATATCTGCAATTGTCCACCCAATAGCCTTTTTGTAATCCCGTAGCACTCTAATAAGTTTCTCTTCCTCTAAAGTACTAAGCTTTGAAGAGATGATCACCGGAAGTGTCTCATCATCTCCTAAAAACATGTACTTTAGATGACTAGGCAATGGTTTAAGCTCTATTTTTGGTGCCTGCAAAATAGATGGAAGAAGTTTTGCATTAGATGAAGGTAATTCATTATTAGACATATGATGAGTTAAAGTTCTCAAAGAATTTAATTCATAAATTGTCTCTTGCAATACAGAACTTAAAACAAATTCATTTTCATCCTTTTGCAATCCTTTGAGGCCCAAACTGTTATTTAAAGCAGCTACCAATGAATCTTCAACATCCAAATAAAAAACTTCCTGCACTATAGGGTTAATAACATCCATAGAAAATACCGAATGTTCCTCATTGGGATATTTCATGGCATCATACATATTGAACTCTATAACCTCTCCATCAAACTCCATAGTAAGAGTCCCTTTATGTACATCCATTTTAATTTTACCAGTCTTAAGAAAAGGTCTTCCTAGCAAAATTGGGACAGAATTAGAGGAGTTATCATCTTCCACATTAAGTACATAAAAATCAGCAGGAAAAACCAACTCATTAACTTGTACTAAGACATCTTCTAATACCCCATCAGGATATGCATTAGACCTATCAGCTAGTTGAATTATCACGCTAATTTCTTTTAATGCACCAATATTCAAAGACGAATAAATAGAACGAGGCATGACATTAATAGAAGCTCCTAGATCTAACATAGCTTTCTCAACTCTAACACTACCAATTTTGCAAGGGATAGTAAACATACCTGGATCTTTGCACTTGGGAGGTAGTTTCTTTTGGAGAACTGCTGAAACATTCTCCCCCATATGAACTCTTTCATCTCCTCTTAATTTTCTCTTGGAGGTGCACAGTTCCTTAAGAAATTTAGCATATCGAGGTATTTGTTTTATAGCATCTAATAAGGGAATATTTACCTCAACCTTGCGAAATGTCTCAATGATGTCTTTCTCTTGTTCCTCCTTCTTGGATTTTGCAAACCGGCTTGCAAAAGGAGGAGGTATCACAATAGGTAGGGGTTTCGCTCTGGTGGGTTGCGCATCTTGAGATTTAGGCAACAATTCATTCTTTTCAAGCTCATCTTCTACTTGCTCTGTCACTTTCTTACTAGGCTCTTCCAACTCTTTCCCACTTCTAAGGATGACGGCACTGGCGTTTTGCTTTGGATTCACCTCAGATTGTGAAGGCAATCTCCCAGATACTTGAGACTCTAGACGGCTCATCGTAGTTGCCAATTGACTCACTTGGCTCTCCAAATTCTGAATGCTTGTTGTAGTTGCCTGCTGAAATTGTTGAGCGTTAGTTGCAAGTGATTTAACAATTTCTTCAAGAGATATACCTGATTTGGAGGTTGACTGTGAAGGTGCTGGTTGTCTTGGTGGATACTGTTGTGGGAATCCTGACGGCCTAATTCCATAGTTGAAGTTGGGATGATCCTTCCATCCCGGATTGTATGTTTGTGCATAAGGATCATACCTCCTCTGAGGCATGCCTGGAAATCCTCCAACCGCATTGGCTTGTTCAACGATTTCTTCTTGAAGTGTAGGACACATATCAGTTGAATGACCCATATTGTAACAAATGCCACAAGTCTTCACCTGTTGCACATTGCCTACAACAAACTTTTCCACAAGAGAAGTAAGTTTATCTAAACGTTGTTCAACAGAAGAAATATTTACCTCATTCACCTTCCTTGAAGTAGGATCTTGCCTGCTGCCAAATTATTGTGCGTTGGCAGCCATATTTGATATCAACTCCCTTGCTTGAGTAGGGGTCTTATTCACTAACACGCCTCCACTAGCAGCATCTATCATACTCCTATCCATCAATGACAGTTGTTCGTAAAAATATTGAATAAGAAGTTGATCAGAAATCTGATGCTGAGGACAACTGGCACACAAATGTTTGAATCGCTCCCAATACTCATACAAAGTCTTCCCAGGAAGTTGTCTGATCCCACAAATATCTTTTCTGATGTTGGTAGCTCTTGAAGTAGGAAAGTACTTCTCGAGGAACTGCTTCTTCAAACCATTCCACGTTGTAATCGATCCAGGAGGCAAGTAGTACAACCAATCTTTAGCTAGCCCATCTACAGAGAACGGAAAAGCACGCAGCTTAATCTGCTCTTCAGTCACGCCTTGTGGTCTCATACTTGAACATACAACATGAAACTCCTTGAGATGTTTATGAGGATCTTCACCTGCAAAACCATGAAACTTGGGTAATAAATGAATAAGACCAGACTTTAATTCAAAATGTACCTCCAAATCTACATATTGAATGCATAATGGTTGCTGATTCAAGTCTGGTTCAGCTAACTCTCTAAGAGTTCTTTCTATAGGTGCAGGTCTATCCATCACTTGTTCTTCTAAATCGCTTGATGATTCAACTGAATTAGGTACTGTATCTATTTTAGAAAGCAAAGGCGATGAGGATCATTGCTTAGCTCGCTTCGTCTGCTGTCTCAGCTGGCGAGTTGTCTTCTCAATTTTAGGATCAAACGAAAGTGTTCCTGTACGAGAAGAACGAACCATACACCAAGTAAAACGTAAAAAGGATTAAATAAATGACACCAATCCCCGGCAACGGCGCCAAAATTTGATGGGTGTCGAAGCTAACAAAAATAAATTCCTACTCTAAATAAATTGTGTATAGTGATTGAGCAGGGTAGTGTCCACAGAGATCGGTAATTATTTAAATCCTTTTGAAACGTAAAACGTAAAACGTAAAATGGGGGAATTGTTGACAATAATAAAAATCAAATTAAAAATAACAAGAATGCAATTTAAAGTTGTAATTCAAATTGGAGAAAGCTCTGGTTGAAGGAATTAACTCAGCTTGATTCGACTACTGATCATTGATTCAAATATAGATTATTATTACTCATGAATAGACCGGTTATAGCTACTGAGACCCTCTAATAACCAATCTCTCCTTAACTAGTCGATAACCAAGGTACGACCGTTGGTTATTTCCCTAATCAATAGACAACCCTAGATACGATCATAGGATTTAATCAATTGACAGCCTGAAAAACCAGAGAGACCCAAATCCTAATCAACACATATGATGATTCATTTAAATTAGATTGTTTATTCTCACAACACAACTCTCTGCTATGTTATTTGTCACAAACATTAAATTCTTCATACGATGAATCTTTTAATTGATAATAGATTAAGTTGATAATTAAATAGTGGTCAATTACCTAATTAACAAACATAATCATGAAAATAATTCAGAGAATAAACAAATACCCAAAAAGCAATAAAACAATTAAAGCACAAGAAAGATCTCACAGTAGTGATGAATCAAAGCTTCATTAACCTTCAAGCAGAAAAATAGGTTTAGTTCTTCATAGAGAGAAGAGAAAAATTAAGATCTAGGGTTTCTTTCTTTTCTCCAATCCAAAAATCCCCCCTTTTCACAATAGATTCCTCCTTAAATACTCTCTCTCTCTTCTCTTTTAGAGTTCTATTTAAAATAAAATACTAATATCTTAAATATTAAATTCGTAATTACAAAAATAGCCAAAAATTAAACTAAAAACTGTAGGTTCGCAGTTGACAGCACGCGCCCACGCCTTATCAACAAAGTTCTTCTGCCGCTCATAATTTCTCCAAGAGAACAATCATCCTTAAACATCATCTTGTAGCACAATTTTATCACCAATCAATAGAATTGTACCTATAAAAGTAAAACACAAGTAAATCATTATTATTAAGTGCAAAACATCGATATTAAGGAAAGTAAACAATGCAAAACTAGTGCATAAATTGCACTCTAACATCTTTTGAGTTTCAACCTAAGACGTGGCCATATTGTGGACCATAAGAAATTTTCAAAGATCACCATGTCGCTACATTGTTCAAGTTCTTGAATTTCAACGAAAGATGTAGAATTTTCTTCTACATATTTAACATTATGGAAAGTGGAATTACCCATCATGCACGACAATAGCTTTGAGTATTCTGTTTGTTCAAGATACAGTAGCGAGTGATGAATCTCAGTCTAGGATTTAGTTCGCAATTCAAACAATGGTTTTAATGGAAATTTGAACGCTGGCAGTTTGAACAAGGGTAAGGAACGGTCCGCCGGCTAGGGTTTGGGTAGTGTACGTAGTGGCTGATTGATTGAGAGTGATGATAGGCATCTATGCTAGGGTTGAGTGTTGTGTGTGAGTGAGAGTGACAATGTCGATGATGGGGAGACTTGGGAAATTTTTGCTTTTGTTGACACACTTTCTTAAACGCAGTGTTTCGTATTTTTTTATAAATCATTTCAATATTCTAAATGGCGCGTTTTGATTATAAAAATAAAAAATAAAATATTACTTTTAAATATGGTCAACATGTTGATGTCAAAATTCTATATCATAAACTATTAATAGATAAATATTACATCACAAGTACATCATTAATAGTTTGATAAATCAAAATTCTGCGACGACTCCATTATAATTACATGATAAAATGAAGTTTGATAGATCAAAATTCTATGACTACTCCATTATAATTATATGATAAAATGATTTTTGTCATAAAATGATATCAATTTTCTTGTAGTGCGAAGGATTTCTTATTCCAATAGTAGTGACTAGAAAGGATACATAAATAGATTGAGGCTATGGTTCTTGAACAAAAAAGAATTTTCAAAGAAATTATCGTGCATGATGGGTAACGTATCAATCAAATTAGGTCCAAAATTGAATTCATCATTTAGAACACGTTTAGGAAAATTCTAGATTTTCGTTGAAATTTCAACGATCACTAGTCGTTGATGTTGAAGTCATGCAAAGTATCATAGTCTTTTGAGTTTCAACCTAAGACGTGGCCATATTGTGGACCTTAAGAAATTTTTAAAGATCACCATGTCGCTACATTGTTCAAGTTCTTGAATTTCAACGAAAGATGTAGAATTTTCTTCTACGTATTTAACATTATGGAAAGTGGAATTACCCATCATGCACGACAATAGTTTTGAGTATTCTTTTTGTTCAAGAATCATGGTCTCCGTTAATTTATGCTTTCTTTCTAGTCGCTATTCCATTTTAAAGATTTGCTCCTTCGTTGCCTCTTTCTATGCCAAAATGATACGATATTTGTAGCAAGAAATTAAATGAATACGTACGATTAATTCACGAAAACTCATACTTCTAAAAAATATTGATTATTTGAGAAATCAATAAACTATAGCGTATAACTCAAGTTGCAGTAAAAGTTTAACAATTCAATACTTCTTCATTATGAGTTAGAGATATATATACAAAATATGGGTAAAAGCTCATTTAATTCCTGTATTTTAAGATTAGTGTGCATTTAGTCTCTATATTTTCAAAAATGTCTCAAAACATCCATGCCGTTAAAGTATTGATATCCCTATTGTTACTTTTTATTTTTTTGGCTTACTTTTACAATATTACCCTTTTATAATAATTTTTTATTTGGACATTAATAAAAAGAAAATAATTAAATTACCAATTTAACACTAAAAAAATTATATTAATTTTTAATTGTCAAAAATTAAATTGTTACTTTTTATTTTTTTGGCTTACTTTTACAATATTACCCTTTTATAATAATTTTTTTGTTTGGACATTTATAAAAAAAAAATTGAATTACCAATTTAACCCTAAAAATAGAAAAACATATATTAATTTTTAATTGTCAAAAATTGTATGCAAATTACCAAGTGTGCAAATGGTGCTTGCAAAAAAATTAATATGATTTTTTTTATTTTCTAGGGTGAAATTGGTAATTTAATTATTTATTTTTATTAATGTTCAAACAAAAAAATTATTATAAAAGGGTAATATTGTAAAAGTAAGCTAAAAGAAATAAAAAGTAACGGTAGAAGTATCAATACTTTAACGGCAGGGATGTTTCGAGGCATTTTAAAAAATATAAGGACTAAACAGACACTAATCTTTTAATATAAAGACTAAATGAACATTTACCCTACAAAATATCATAGTCCAACTATCTCTTAAGAATAGGCAACTAAACTAATCGCAATCTCCACATATCAACCCCAGCCACTAACCCACTAGTAGAAAATATTTTATACTATCTAAATAAAATAACTATCACAAATAAACTTAAAATATAAATAAAATGACGTTCTGATGGTATCAAATTGAATTAGGTTAGACTTAGTGTAATCACATAATATAAAAAACCAAAAACACGGTTTGAACTTTCAACTGATTAAAGTCAATAAAGCTGTTCAGTCTATATCAATTCTAAAGCATATATATACATATATATATATACATATATATATATACACACACCCTGTAGTCACAAGTTCAATTATTTGCACACAAATTTTCATTTTATCAAAATCTCTCGTCTATTGAACTGCTATGGCTTCTTCTTCTTCTCTTCATTTTCAACACAATAGGAATGATGTTTTCCTTAGTTTCAAAGGAGAGGACACCCGTGATAACTTTACTAGCCATCTCTATTCAGCTTTGTCTCAAAAATGTATTGAAACTTTCATTGGCAACGATCTAAAGAGAGGAGATGAAATTTCAGAGTCTCTTGGGGATGCAGTTGAAGTATCAAGCATCTATATCATTTTCTCAGAAAGAGATGCTTCTTCAAGTTGGTGTCTCGATGAACTTTTAAAGATCGTAGAATGCAAGACCAATTATGGACAGATTGTGGTAGCAGTCTCTTATCGCGTGGAACCGTCACATGTGAGAAAGCAAATTGGGAGTTTTGAGGATTCATTTTCGAAACTGGAAGAACGATTTCCAGACAAGATGCAAACTGGGAAGCAGCATATTTGTTTAGATGTTGCATATTTCTTGAAAGAAGAGCGTAGCGATATGGTATTAAGTTTCCTTGATGCCTGTGGCTTCTTTGCTGGAATAGGATTGCCTGTGCTTGTCAATAGGTGTCTCATAACGGTATCACACTCCAACACGATAACAATGCATGACTCACTAGGATATATGGAAAGAGAAATTGTCCAGAAAGAATCAATCAATTATCCAGGAGAGTGCAGTCCATTATGGCATCACAAAGATATTTATGAAGTTTTGATAGTAAACACGGTAAGCAACAATAGTTCTCAAATAGTTATTTGTCCAAGTATTCATCTAAACCTTTGAAATTTGTATCTATGACTCAAAATCTCGAAAGTTTTGCGTCAAATATTGCGAAAGAGAAGGGGGGCGGTGCCCAACCTACCCATTAATATGTATACAATGTTTATGTAACGATTCACCCCGAGCTCCACAGGGCGAATCTTACTGCAGCTCAAATATATATTCAAAAATAATAATAATAATTCTAATCCTTACAATATCTTTCCCAAGTAATGTCGAATGTGACTTACATCCGCACATTTCTTAAAGATTAGAATTATTTTTTTTTAGAATATATATTTGAACCGGTATAAGATTCGCTCTGTGAAACTTGGGGCGGGTTGTTAGAGTTTAAGAATGAAAGATTTAAAAAACAATACGAAGAAGATAAATTTCCATATTTATTCATTTGCACACAATGTTCAATGATAAAAAAAGTAAGTAATCAATCATTGATCAGAGATTCATGGTGACTATGATTTCTTACCACACATTTCATTATAATAATGACAACATGTGATTCCGGTCATATTTCAATATTAACTAAATCTATTCTTTTCAAGTAATAATTTTTAATTATCCCACATGCTAATTAATGATTTGTCTTGGCCTGTTTTTTGCCGGAGTAGCATCATTGTAAGTTAAAGCATAAAAGCATTGGAGCCTCCAGCCCGTCGTTTATTCCACCTCTGAACAAGCTTGTTATCCTCAACCTAAGCGAATACGTAAGCTTGAACAGTCTTCCAGCTGAAATACTTCACTTGGAATTTCTCAAAAAGCTTAATCTTTTAGGCTGCTCAAAACTGAAGAGGCTTCCAGAGTTCTCATCATCTGGTAAAATAGAAGAGATATGGTTAGACGGAACTGCAATTGAAGAACTGCCCTCATCCATCGGGTGTCTCTCGAGATTGTTGTACTTGTACCTCAGTGATTGTAAAAGGCTTAAGAGTCTCCCAAGCAGCCTAAGTCAGCTGAAATCTCTAAAACTTCTTAATCTCCATGGTTGTTCAAATCTTCAGAGATTGCCTGACGATTTTGGAAATTTAGAAGCTTCGAATAGTACTTTGTATGCTAAAGGAACTGCTGCTAAAAGAGAAGTACCATCATCCATTGTTGGTTCGAACAATAACCTTTATGAATTAAGTTTGGATAGAAGCTGGGGGGGTGATAAACAGATGGGTTTATCATCGCCTATCACATTACCTTTAGATGGCTTGCACACGACTCTAACGTCCTTATATCTAAATTATTGTGGCATCCTGGAATTACCTGACAGTCTTGGTCAGTTATGCTCACTAGTAGTATTGCACCTAGAGAAAAACAATTTTGAGAGAATACCGGAAAGTATCATACAGCTTTCTAGGCTGGTAGTACTCAACTTAAATTATTGTGAGAGGCTTCAATCCCTACCAAAGCTTCCCTTCAATCTACAAGGGATTTTTGCACATCATTGCACGGCTTTATCCTCAATAAGTTACAAATCTTCTACGGAGCTTTTTGACCTGAGCGATGATTTTAAATTGGATCGGAATGAGGTCAGAATAATTGTCGAAGATGCTCTGCAAGATATTCAGCTTATGGCAGCTGCACATTGGAAACACGTACGAGAGGAGGTATGTCTTTAACTAATTATCTCTCTCCTTCTAATTTGTATAACGTTTGCTATTTTTTTTTCTTTTAAATTAATTAAAGTTTACAAATAATATTGGTTCAAAATCATATATGATTTTTCGGTTTTACAGGGGTATTTTCTAGAAAAGAGGGGTCATGTCATGTTACCTGGGAATGAAATTCCCAAGTGGTTTAGGTTTCAAAGTGTGGGATCTTCTTCTATAACGTTGGAGATGCCACCACCACTACCAGGTTTATTCAGTAATAAAAACAGACCAGTTCTGGGTTTTGCATTTAGCGCTATTGTAGCATGTGGGGAACATCGTGTAGATTATTGTGACGCTTGGTTTGAATTCTTCTGTGAACTCCAAGTCACATCCCAGGATTGTCAGCCGCATCGTGTCTTGGAGAGAGTCGATATTGCGATAATTAGATATGTAGAGTCAGATCACTTAGTTTTGGGGTACTACTTGTTCGGTGATGAGGATTTGAATGGCTTCCGGGAATACGATTGCGTTGCGGAGGCAGTGGCAGTCCAATTCTATTTTCAGGATTTTGCTTCTTCTGAATGTTTGGAGAGTTGCAGGGTGAAGGTGAAAGAATGTGGCTTCAATTTATTGTATGCCCCAGATTCCACGGAAGAGGAACCATACGCAGCTCCATATGATTGAAATATTAATTCTTGATCGCATCTATCGCCATCGCAGCTGCTACTACTTTCAGTATGTAACTAAATTAATTAATCTTCATATATATACATATATATATAATGCCTTAGTCTTCAATTGTGTCGGTCTAAAATCTAATTTGCTGAATGTTTAACCGTCACATCTGAATCTGATCAGTTATTTAACCTCCACAAGATCAATAAAAAAATGTAAAGTCCATCGCAGGTGAGTACTCTGTGTCCTACAAGGTACATATCTTTCGGATTTGGCCTGTGTCATGAAAGTTTAAATTGTTGAAATTAATTTTTGAAATATTTTACAAGGTTAATTTTGGCCATTGCAAATGCTGTATTTTTATGGGTTTCAGAATGAAGCAAAAAACAGATAGATGGGTGCAGGTGCACAAATTGACATGGAGACTAGAGAGCTATTATTGTTGCTCCCCAACACTTAATCCATTCGGTGCCGAGGAGGGATGTGTGTGTGTTTGTGTTTTCTCAAAATGCATTAATGGAGAGCCAATTGTGTCACTTTAGTGGCCATCTGGAATCAACTATATATGTACAAGTTAACATTCTGTAACATATGAACGTCTGTGTTATATAATATGTACTTAGTTTAAGAAAAAGAAAATGACATTTTTAGGTCTCTTTTCATTTACGATTTGGAATTAAAAAAATTATTTGTGTTTGCAACTGATGATGAAATTTCTTTGGGTTGAAGCATTCCTTGACTATCATAAGTTGATCGATGATGATTACTTTTATGCTCTGATTGATAGCTTAAATATTTCCAAGTGACCTGTTGAATTCTTCCCGTTTTGTAGATCCTCAAGAAACAGTCCTTGCTCGAGTTAATGAGCTACTCATGTTCACTCAGTCACTCACCTTTGCTCCCTTCGAAATTAGAACTTACACTTCTCTATATGGGCTTGGAGTTGAGCCATGGTTTTAACACGTGTATGTGTATGACTCACGTGGATCGAATTACAAAAATTGGGCCAAGTAAAGTTATTGGACTTTGAATTGGGCTCCGATTGGATTAACGTTCCAGTTATACTGTTAGAAACCCTTCAAAATCCTCTTACAATCCATTTTTTAATTATACTCTACTTAATATCAAAAACACCATTTTCTCTTAATAAACACTATTTTCTTTTGTAGATCCTTTAATGTTTAAAATTTTTCTCATTCTTAGAATCTTTTTTTTAGTCTTGGTATCTCTATTTTTTCTTCACACTTTCTCTCTTTACAAAATTAAAAAACACAAACCCTCTAAATATTAAAATAACTAATTTGAAAAAAGAAAGAAAAACCAAAAAATTGATGTTTTAAGTTTTTGCAAACCAATTGTATAGACTGAAGAGAGAGAGAGAAAGAAATCATACTTGGGAAAATAAATAGATCGAAGAGAGAGAGAAAAATATAAATAAGGTTATTTCCACAAATCTTTTTATTAATATATGTAATTATCATAGAGTATGAATTTTATGAGATTAACAAAGCGTGCCCAATGCCAATAGTCTAACTCAAAACGCTGTCTCCTAATTTCAAATTAAAAAAAAAAATCTGCAAGTCAATAAATTAGGTGGAATATCAATAAGACTTGAATCTTCCATGAATTATTTTCCACGAAGCTTGGAAAATGAGAGGGAATTATCACGAAAGAGTCAGGCTCATTTTGGCTTAGAAATTGTTTTCATCTCAACAATATCTCTCCTCATCAATTGATATATTTCTGTTATGCCTTCTTCTTCTTCTAATCCCCGTAACTAATATAAATATGATGTTTTTGTTAGTTTCAGAGGAGATGACACACGTGACAACTTTACTAGCCATCTCTATTCAGCTCTGTCTAGACAAAATATCCAAACTTTCATTGATGACCAACTTAATAGAGGGGATGAAGTTTCAGAGTCAATTGCGAATGCAATTGAATCACCAGCCATTTCAGTTATCATTTTCTCTGTAGGCTATCCATTTTCCAGATGGTGTCTCGATGAACTTGTTAAGATTCTCAAATACAAGAAAGAGTACGCACATATTGTGATACCGGGTTTCTATCGAGGTGATCCGTCAGAGGTGAGAATCCAAACAGGGAGTTTTGGGAATTCATTTTCGAAGCTTGAAGAAAGATTTAAGGAGAATTCAGAGAAGCTGCAGAGTTGGAGGAATGCTACGAAGGAAGAAGCAAGTTTTATGGCTTTCATTCTCGTAACATGATGGAATTAACATTCTTTTCTGCTTAATTATTAACCAGAAGCTCTGTTTCGGGTAGTGTATCTATCTATGCAAATTCCTTCTTTACACATGGTCTGCTAGTAGGTATTTATAACATTAGATATCCCAACAGATCTGTGGATTGATCTTATCATAGTCACAATTGGTGAGTTAAATTTTTAACATGAACAAATTAATTTTAGATTCTTGAATTCTTGACTTTTTAACACCTAAAATGTAAGAACTAAATGAATAGTTAGTCATATTTGGTGCAAACTCTCCTACTTGAACTTACTGTTATTTTTTATGTACTTGCTAAGCCTGAATCGGAACTTATAAAAGAAGTTGTTAATCAAATTTTGAAGAGATTGGCTGAGGTGCTTCTGTGTGATAAGGAAAACCAATTGGTTGGAAGAGACTCGAGAGTTGAGATAATTGAATCACTATTAGCTGCTGAGTCGAAAGATGTTTACATTTTAGGGATTTGGGGCGGCGGTAGTATAGGCAAGACAACAATTGCAAGAGCTAATTAGTTATATATTCTGAATTATTATTATTATTATTATTATTATTATTATTATTATTATTAATGATGATGATGATAATAATATTATTAATTAATTAACATAATAATGTTAATAGTTATCATTATTATTAATTCTAATAATTAATTATTATAATTAATTAATATATTAATGTTAATATTATTATTATTGATAAAAAATTCAATTAATTAAATATTAATATATTATTAACAATAATATTAATGATAATAAATTTTGAATAAATAATCACAAAAATTAAAATAAAAAATAATAATTACAACAATAATTCATTAACTATTTTTTAGTAATTTGTTATAATCCAACTTATTACGATTCTGATTCCAAGACAATTTAATGGCAATTAAGTTCATTCTAATTCCGATTCCTACAGTTCAAGTAAATAACTTATTCTGACTTCCATTTTACGTTCTCATTCTTGTCCATTTCGATTATAGCCTATTCTGATTTCAGTTTAGCAAAGGCATCATTAGTATCTGGCTTAATTCATGTATGTGCAAAAGATTTTAATTTCTAATAATTTTTTCCCTTATATTTTTTGTGCCTTAATAGTATGAAACTTAAACGAGCAACGTTGTTTGCACACAAGATTATACATGACAAATAGAATGAGGACATTTGAACAGAAAAATAAAATTAATAAAGTGAATGGATGAATTTGTCTTTTTAGTGAAATATTTATTGTCTTTAATAAATCATGTGTAATTTTCTATGCAAATAGCATTATCTGAAGTTAAAAATTGAAGAGGTATCGTCCTTGAAAAAGAGGAAATAGAAAAAAATTACTAAAAGTTTATGGTGTCTACAAGTTATTAATTTTATGCTTAAATAGAGATATACAAGCATTTTTCGTAACCATTGAAATATGTCGTTGTGATTCAAAAGTTAAGATTTTGTGTCAAAATATTGTGCAATACAAATTGGCTGCTGAAACTATCCCTTAATATATATGCAATTTTGTAGTGAAGAAGATAAATTTTTCATTTTTATTCATTTAAATAGCTCTAATGCCTATTGATATAGAAGCAAGTAATCGATCATCAAAAATAAGAGATTCATCATGCAACTTTCCAAGTTGAAGTTTCTCAACTTAAGCTATTGCGAGAGGCTTCAATCCTTACCAAAGCTTCCATATAGTCTACTTTAGTTGGACGCACATCACTGTACGGCACTGGAAACATTATCTGGTTTAATATTCTCAAGTTATGAAATTGAACTGAGTTGTAATTTTAAATTGGATCGGAATGAGGCCAGAGGAATTGTCGAAGATGCTCTGCAAGAAATTCAGCTTATGGCAGCTGCACATTGGAAAGAAGCACGAGAGGAGGTATGTCTTTAACTCTCTCCTTCTAATTAATTTGCGCAAAGTTATTTTTCTCTTTTAAGTAGCTAACAATATTGGTTTAAAATTATGGTTTTCTGGTACAGGGATATTTTCTAGAAAAGAGTGTTCATGTCATTTTACCTGGGAATGAAATTCCGAAGTGGTTTAGGTGTCAAAGTGTGGGATCTTCTACTTCTATAACCTTGGAGATCAGTAATAAAAACAGATCAGTACTCGGCTTTGCTTTTAGCGCTGTTGTATCATTTGGTGACTATCATGTAGATTGTGGCAGTTTGTTTGGACTCTTCGGTGAATTCGAAGTCAAACCCAAGGATTGTGATCCGCAAGTCATCCGCATATTTCTGGGGCTGATTTGGTACGTGGAGTCAGATCACTTACTTTTGGGTTACTATTTCTTCAATCATCAGGATTTTATTTCTTTCGGGAGTACAATGGCGTTCCTGATGCAGTGGCAGCCCAGTTCTATTTTGATCAAACTGATGATTCTGAACGTTTGAAGTGTTGCAGGGTGAAAAAATGTGGGATCCATTTATTGTACCGCCCAGATTCAGCAGAAGATCCAAGCGCAAGTTTCAACTGTAACAAATATGAGGAAGAGGAACCATACCCCAAGAGACTGAAATATTAATTCTTTAACACGTCCATCGCTATCGCACGCAGCTGGTACTACTCTTCAGTAAATTAATTAATTAATTAATCTTCCTCTATATATAAGCCTTAGTTTTCATTGCTAAGGACAGTTGTTAAGAATAATTACTTGTTTTTCTTCAGGTATTTGGATGTTTCAAAAAAAGAAGTTAAGTGAGGTGAAACAAAGCTTGTGGTGAAGGATTTTGAGTACAAGTACGACATGGAAATTAGAAAGTATCTCCGTTGACTAAAAAATTAGCCAAGGCTACATATTTCAATAATTACATTTTGGCCTATAAACAGAAGTTGTTTACAGTAATACCCAAATAGTTTGATAATTTTTCTAAATGGTGGTCCAGTTGTTCTGAACATTTGCCTTCTATACCACATTTTTCTGCACATTTACATTATGATCCAAGATTTGCAGTGGTAAATAATCTTAGCTTTATACTCTAATAAAGATCTCTTAATTGATATGGCAGAATGAGCAGTTTAATTATTATGGCAGTGCGAAGGAAGGATTCTTTCTTTTTTAATTTGATAGAGAGTAATGATAAATATCTTAAAATTTTTATTTGAAATAATATGTCATTAATTAAGTGATTATTTTTTTATGAGATCCAAGTGAATTAATTATATTATTTTATTAACCGATTGATGAATGATACATTATTTAAAAAAATTTAAGATAAATTTTTTTGGATGTTTAATAATACGCTTGGATAAAAGAAGGGGTTCCTTTTAATTTAAAAATGAGGATCCTTTTCTCATAAATTGAGTTCTCTTAAATTTTTTAAGATTTTTGTATCACCTATTTTTTAGTAATATATGATTAAAATTTAATTTTTTTTATTAATTATGAATCACTTAAATAAATTTGACTAAAAGCAAATTCGATATCGAGAAAATCTTAAAATGAGAGTAAGCTCTCATAAATTCACCTTAACAAAAAATCTTTAAAAAAACAAAATAAGTGCATGTCAAATCAGCATTAATTCTCCATCCGAAAGAACTTTAAAGTTGAGGGTTTGGCTATCTTACGTTTAACGTAAGGTACAATCCTTTTACACAATAAATAAATGGGATCCATTATTGTGAGAGGGTCTACTACTGTGTGAGAGGACTGTACCTTACATTTAGCAGCCCCCTAAAGTTGATTATCACGAGAGGGATACAAAGTGCGACAGCGACACCTTACCGCCCAACTACTTTGAGTTGAGTTAACCACACATTAAACACAGACACTGACTAAACATTGCTAAAGACACTTTAGTTTAAACGTACATCCTAATTCAGGATACTAGGAGCACAACGTGCAACTGGCACACACACAAGATCCTGTGCTCTTGGAGATGATAATCCTGGGCGTTCAGACGTATCAACCACACCATCGGGACTCGTTACCTTGAAATTGAAGCACTGAATCATAGCTGCTAGAGTTGTCGGCAACTCTTGCATGGCTAAAGAAAGGCCAGGGCAGCCTCTTCTCCCAGTTCCAAATGGCAGCAATTGGTAATGCAATCCCCTAACATCAATCTCACTATTTGACTGTGAGAAGAATCGTTCTGGCCGAAATTCCAATGGGTTCTTCCAAATTTCGGGGTCCCTACCCATGGACCAAAGGTTAACAAACAACAGAGTGCCTTTAGGAATTATGTAGTTGCCAATTTTACAGTCTTCTAGTGCTCTTCTGTTAAGCAATGGAATTGGTGGATGAAACCGAAATGATTCTTTAATGATGGCTTCAATATAGAGATGAGGAACGTCAGATTCTTGAACAAGCCTGTTTCTTCCCACAACTTGATCAATCTCTTGCTGTGCTTTCTGAAGCACCATTGGATGGTTTATGAGCTCTGCCAATGCCCATTCCACTGTCATGGATGAAGTGTCTGTGCCAGCTGTGAGGAAATCCTGGACTGATAGCAACAAAGATGCTACATGTTTGGTAAAAAAATTCTAAAAAAAATATGTGTTGCTTCCTATTAATCAAAAGCAACAAGACATCTGTTAGAACAAGAAGATTCATTGTTATAAAGATAAGACTTATTTATTTATTATTTATTTTTTCGTTAGAGTTTTTAAGTTGATGCTTTTGTTAAAGATTTGATTTATGGTCCATTTGGTACTATTATTGAGAAGTTGTAACTTAAAAATCATGGTAAACACTTATAGTTGTGAATTTTTGTTAAGGCGATTTTATCCACTAATTATTTAATAAAAAAAGAAACTTAAAATATTTACAGTTTTATCACAAATATATTTAAAATTATAGTTATGTCAAATTTTATTTCACAACTATAATTTCTTTTTGACACCTCAGTATTAAGCAGACCTTTGATTTAGATATGAGACCTCTAATAGGCTTAGATCATAGTCACACTTAAGATGTGGTAGCTACTAAATAGGTCCATAGGAATGGGAGCACCAAAATGCAAATAATTACTCAAATTATTTTAAAAGTACTACACCATTTCACCGTCAATTGCATTAATGACACATTAATAATTAATGCATTTATGCCACACCGATGAAGACAGAGTACAATTGACGACATATATTGGTTAAATATAAATTACCATTTTAAAAGATGATGTTAAAAGAGACAAATATAGGTAATTTGCATTGATTAAGAAGCATCTTTTGGGAGACGTCTTTGCAAAATTAAATATAGGTAATATGAATCCAGTAGCTTTTGAACCGCAAAAAATAGAGAAAAGAAACCAAAGTACAAAAATGGTATATTCCTAAACAAATGAACAGAGACCTTATTTATCAAATAATAATAATAAATAATAGTCTTGCTAACTTACATCTACTATAATTTACATCAACTTAAAATTATTATTTTTTAAATATCACTCAATTGTTACTTGTCAAACAATTAAAAACTTACAGAAAATTAATTTTGAGTAAGTTGTAAGATAAAAACAATGTAACTTAGCAGCCGTAACAAAAACATTAATAACAGTAAATAAATAAATAAAGCAAGTGAAACATGACTTACCAAAAATAGGGCTTTGATGTGATCTCTAGTTAACTTGATCTCCGAATTCTGATTCTCCAGAACATCGAGCAAAATATCAAGCAAATCCTTCACTTTCTCTTCACTTTCCTTCTTCTCCTTCCTTAATTTTTCACGATTTGTTATGATATTCTCCAGCAACGAATCGAACCGTCGATGAATATCCTTGAATCTCCTGCGAAAACCCTGAATATCAAAGCTTTTGAAAATCCAAATAATGTCAGAGATATTAAACTCGCCAAAAATTTCAGTCACTTCCTGAACATCTAATGCTCAACATCATTTGAGATATTATATTGTTTGTAAATTTCAACAATTCATCTGTAATATTAACACTTCCGCCAGATTTAGACTTCTCAAATAGAAACCGAATAAGCTCGTGCAACTCATTTGTTCGAATAGGAAGAAACTGGCGAAGGGTTCTGCTGCCCAAGAGCTCAACTGTGGTCAGCTTTTTCATGAATTGCCAATATGGGCCGTTGGGAGCAAAAGCAAAAGAAGAGTTATATGTAAGGCATTCAATGGCGGCAGAGCTGTTCCGGGCGGCAAAAGTAACATCATTTGTTTTGAGAAGCTCTTTGGTTACATCAGGAGAAGAAGTTACAACACCTAGGACAGAGCCTATGCGTATGGACATCAAGGGGCCATAGCGAGTTGAAAGCTTGTGAAAAGAATGGTGAAGGGAAGGGCCGAGGAGATGGAGGTGCCCGACGATCGGCAAGGCCCACGGGCTCGGTGGCAGTCGCCGTGAGTGTTTGATGGCTTTCAGCACTAGGGCGGACAAGATGAAGAGGGAAGCATAAAAAATCAGTGGTTGAAGTGTCATGGCTAGAAAAGATCTCTAGGCTTCTTGGTCACTGCCATTGAGATGAGTGGACAACATGCATTTATAGATGCTTCAATCATGGGAAATTTCAGCAACGTGCCTAATATTGTTTTCAATGTAATTATACCTTTTGAAAATAGTGCAAAAAATAACAATAAATTATGACTCATGAGACCCCATGTGTTTTACTCTTTAAGTTACGTAAGTAGTGACTAGTTATATAAGCAGTGACTTAGCAAATGTGGGCACATTGGCAACCCATGCATTAGTTAGGCCGGCAACTTCTGCCCATGAACTTTCAAGTCTTTGCAAAACAAAACATAAATTGTGTAAATAGAATATAAAATTAGTAAATATAAGATAAAATAAATAAATGAACATATGAATATTAAATTGGTATACTACCAGTAAACAAAAAAAAATTGTAAATGTAATATAAAACTTGTAAATCAATATATATAAAGTATAAAAATAAAACATAATTTGTGGAAATAGAATATAAGACTTATAAATAGAATGTAAAATAAGTAAATCAACATAAGAGTGGTAAATTGATGTATTATTGGTAAACAAAACAAAAACTTATAAGTATAATATAAAATTTGTAAATCAACATTAAGTGTAAAATAAAACGTAAATAATGTAAATAGAATATAAGACTTGTAAATGAAAGTTAAATTAAGTAAAGTAATATATGAGTAGTAACTTAATTTATCACTGGTAAATAAAACAAAAACTTTTCAATATAACATAAAATTTGTAAATTAACATTAAGTATAAAATAAAACATAAATTAAATAAGTAAAAGATAAGACTTGTAAATAGAATATACAACAAAGTAAATTAATATATGAGTGGTAAAATGATGTATTATTGGTAAACAAAACATAAACCTACCAATGTAACATGAACTTATAAATCAACATTAAGAGTAAATTAAAAACATAAATTAAGTAAATAAAACATAAGATTTGTGAATAGAAAGTAAACCAAGTAAATTAATTTAGAAGTGGTAAAATAATGTATTATTGGTAAACAAAACATAAACTTACAGATGTATCATAAAACTTATAAATCAACATTAAGTGTAAAATAACATATAAATTATGTAAATGAAATAGAAGACTTGTAAATGAAATGTTAAAAAAGTAAATATTATAAGAGTTATTGAAACAACTAAAAACTTACAAATGTAAAATAAAAACTCATTATAATAATCACCTTATATATTTACTGTTTTTATTTCTAATTTTGAATAATGATAATTTTAGGTTTATGTAATACATTTGATGATATATGTGAAATTAACTTGTTCTCAAAATCAAAATTTGATTTTTTTTTCATATTTTTCAAAATTATTTGTAAGATAGATGATTTACATTCTTCTAAACCTTCTCAACAACATCCGCAAATGATCTTTTAGTATAAGTAAGAAGCAAAGTTTAAAATCCATGAAATACGTATAAAACTAGAAATTAAATCCAAATTTACTAATATGTGATATGTGTCTAGTAATATAAGAATGTCTTTTTATTTTGTTTTGTCTTGATTCACATAAAAAAAAATACTTTTACTTAAAGTTTGATCCGAAAATCCAAATGGTTCAGTTCAGTATTTCTATATTCGGTTTTTTTTAAAATAAAAAATCCAAACTCAAACCGAAAAAAAAAAACCAGACTTTGATTCGGGTTCGGTTTTGCCCACCTCTACCTTAAACTTTGAAAAAGTATCAGATTTTTCGTTCACAAAAAAAAAAGACACACCTAGAGAAGTGATTGATAAGTGTGAGCATATATCCCATACCATTGATAAAAGGTTGCTTGATAGGCCCAAACACATTAGAGTGCACCAACTTTAATAGTTCTTTTGCTATGAATTTCAACTCCTCATATGGAAGTTGGTAAGCCTTGCCATACTAATGCCTTGCATATACCTTGTTTATTCTCATATCAAGTTGAGGAAGACCTCTATGTATTGACTTGTTCATCATCACCTTCAACTTATAATAGCTAACATGTCGTAGTAAAGCATGCCATAAATTTACTATCGCATTCTTTCGTGTCTTATTTACATAAGTAAACTCTACTGGTAATACATAAACTAACTTTAACCTTCGTCCTTCTATAATATATGTCCCCGAAATTTTTACATCTTGATACATCCTGACATTTTGAGGATTGAACAAGACATAATTGCCTAATGATGTTAGTTGTGATATTGAGAGTAAGTTTTCTTCATACTTGGAGGATAATATACATCTTAAAGTGACATTTTGTGCGGATCATATCAAGGTGTAAGAAATGTAGTGTCATCGTAAGCTATTGGCAATCGCGAGTTATTTATTATTATTGCCACATGACCTCCTTTATACTTAGTCATGTCTTGTAGCTTTTTTCTATCACCAGTCATGTGATTTGAACACCCTGAGTCGACGATCCAATCACTCGCGTAGTTGATTTGGCTAGATATTGTGACTGCAGAGCTAACTTCTCTTTCTTAATGGCGATTGATGCTTTGGTTTCCCATTCCTCATCATTGTCCTTCTTCTAATTGGAAGTGGAAGCATTATTCCCCTCGGACTTTTTCTTAAACCAGCAATCTTCCGTCATATAGCCCTTCCTTCTGCAATTGTAGTAATTCCCTTCAAACTTTTTCTTTGGCTTGTATTGGCCACTATTGCCGCGATTCTTTTGTGCTCCTCTAGTTTATGAGCTACCTTTTTGTTGATGACCTCTTAACTTATCAACATCTCCTTTAGATCCTCTACCACTATGTTGTCTAAATCGATGTCTATTCTTATCAGTTAAGGGCACTTCTTTGTCATTCTATATTGAAGCCCCACTCATTTGCTTGTCAATTACTTCTTGTTTAGCAAGCAAATTTTCAAATTCCTTAATGGTTGGTTGAGTTAGCCTACTTGAACAATTATAACAAAGCTTTTAAACTCGGACCTCAAACCATGGAAAATAATTCTCTTCATTCTAGATTCAGAAATTACAGCAGTAAAATCTTAGAAATTGATAGTAGCTCATTCTCTAGAAGTTGTATCACATGTTGTTCTTCTTCGAAAAAATTGTTGCAAAAGTGTCCAAAACTTTCTTAAGTGTTTTACCCTTCTTTTTTTGTATTGTAGTATCTCTTCTTCAAATGTACTCTTGATGGCGAACATAAGCTTCCCAACTTTAATATTCTAACTTCTTTAAAGCAGCATCCTCAGTTGGTGGTTTCATATTATTACTACAAACGATAACCTAGAGGTCTTGGCCTTATAAGTATGATTCCATCATTGTTGTCCATGTATTGAAATTTCTATTGTTGAGCTTCTTGACTCTTCCAACTACTTCAAGATCACCTATCATGTTTACAAGACTTTGACAATGCCAAGCAAACTTGGTCTTCACCAACGAACTTGCAGAATTTCAAGCTCCTTACAAAACTCCACCAAATGATCCTCGATAATCTTAATTGTACTCCTATAGCTTCTCCACGATAGTCTTTGATTGTTGTGAATGTTCAGCACCATTGCTGCTATGGTCCACAACCAACCACACTCTTATACCAATTGTTGAAAACTGAGTAGGATTAAATTGTTCAAAACTAAAACTATTTGGGCAATAGAAGAATTTTACTAAAATAAAAGATTTTATTGATATTTTACAAAAGAAACACGACAACACTTGCGGCTTACTCTTCTTTCCGTCTTTTAATTCTTCATTCTTAACTTGATGTATACAACAAAAGAGCTTAAAGGTATTTATAGTAATCTAGAACTAATACAAACCACATAAATATTAAATTACAAAAAATATGACAATCATATTTTACAAATATCTCTAAATGTTTAAGAAATATCTAGACTTAGATATTTTTATATTAGAAATATCTCTTATTCTCACACAATTTTTGAATCTTCCATGAATTGAATTTGAAACGTCGGCTTGGACAAATGTATTTGGATCAGATTATGAAATTGGTATTAATCTTTTAACATGTTTTGATTTACAATGGATGGTAGCTTGTTTATAGCAAAGTTTCACTAGTCATTTGCTCTACAAATAAAGTCGTGCAATTTAGTTCTAACTGAACAAAATGCATTATTAATTCAATAAATAGGTAATAAAGATAAATAATAAATGATGTAGTGGAGGAGAGAAAATAATCACAAAAACTAGGAAAATTTTATGATGCCGTCGTTAAAATCACTGTATCAATACTGTGATTATTGTATGTTGTTAAATTAAATCAACGATTCACAATAATTATAATTCAATAAAAGAAATTAATTAAATTACATATAACTAGTTACAAGCCGGTTAAATATTATTTTAAAAGTAAAATTTTACCGGTTTAAAATTAAAGAAAGGGGGTTTGCCTATTACAAGAATAATATAATATAAAGGCAAAATTCAATCCCTAATCAATGAATTGCAAAAGAGAAAGCCACACCCACCCCTGCGTAAACTTCCGTTCGATTGCGCCGGTAGATTGTAGCCATCCTTGAGTCAATTTTCTGCCTTCCAACTGCTGCGTCTCTGTTGTTGCTGTCTCTGTCCTGGTTTGTTCGTCATCACTTGTGCAAGGTAAGTTAATCCTTGGCTTCCAACTTTGAAGAGTCGAAGGTTTCATGTTATGCTAAGCAATTTAGTTCCAGATCTCTCATTTAATTTTATATTATCTGATATAATATTCCTTCTGTGCACAATTTTGCATCTTTACTCTGTTTTCGTCCTCTGGCATGATGTGTGTGTGAGAGAGAGAGAGAGAGGAGCACAGAAACTATGGAATGAATTTTCTATTTTTTCATCATCTCTCTCTCTCTTCTTTTAACTCTCAATGCCAGCAGAATTAAGCCAACATCAATAATCATGTCCTCTTACCATTATTGTCCCCATCATCATCATTGTTCCCACTTCATTCCCACACAAGTCAAAATGCCATCATTAAAAAAGAGATTATTAGAAAAGCAAATTTGCCCTCGTAATTTCTTTCATGTGTATGAAATTCTATCTTAGTCAATCTAGGTCTCTGTTTTGAGTGAAGGGTTGTGTTTTCCTTTCAAGTTTCAACACTTTGAAGACACTGACTTTTGGGGAATCAAGTATCTTAGTCCAATCATTTAATTTGCTACATCAAGCACATTTAAGTTGCTCTATCTTCTCAGGCAGTTTAATTTCTTTGCATAATTTTGTCGCAGTTACTCAATTTTTCTTTCCATTTTTTTAAAAATTTATTAGGATTAATTTCTCATATTTTTGAATTAATCATATTGTCATATTGTAATTAAGAGCTGCACCTCCAAAATCATCAACCCATCCGTCGTGACTATTCACAGAGCAAAATCAACATAAGCCGCAACACGCTGAAACGCCCACCACCAAGTAAGCCTATTTTTGGTATAATTGTTTGTTTGCTATAAATAATTTCAACATATACTCAAATTACAATAGGGATTAAATCAATCATCCACAATAATTATAATATAATAAAAGAATTCAATTAAATTATATTTTACTGGTTACAAGTGGGTTAAATATGATTTTAAAATTTAAATTTAAATTTTATCCCCTAATATGCTAGTTTTCTTGTTTTTACGTTCAGTAGTAGTGTAGTCAATTAAATGAGCTAACCTGGGGATCATTTAAGAACATACAGTAGTGGCTACAACAATTAAGCTTGTAAATGAACAAGTCTAATCATTTAATTCCAACTCTACTCCACTATAAGATTGGAACCGACCTCCATAATTATAAGCTCGAATAATAATTCGTCCTAAGCCACATTGATTTTTTTACTGCATAATCTTTTGTACTACATCGTTAATTAAATCGATATCTCAACTGTCCAATCAATTTAATTACATCTTGTCTCTTGATACTTACTAATTTTTTCTAATGATCATTTTCAACATACTAAATATGTTGACATACTCTAATTAGAGAATTCTATGATCAAGTGCCGAAAACTCATCAAGACATGTGTTGTACAAATTCTATATTGTTGATCTATAACTTTAATAATCATAATTGCTCCCACCAAGATACCAGGTAATCTTGACTACAAGTATATGTCGTGCCCATTGGTAACTAAAATGGAATAACAATTACAATCATGAAATTATAACTAAGTCAAGATTCAGATTACAGTAAAATCAATGCCTATGAGATTTAATAAGTTTAACAGTTATTATAAAGTTAATTAAATCTCATATGTAATCATGTTCAATATAGTCGTATTACATCAGTAAATTCATACATGATTAAGACAAATCATTCAATGAATTTATTACAGTCTATACCTAAATAAAATGCCTAACTTTATTTATCAATTGCGGACTAAATTTATTTAATCATAAGATAACTTGTATTTATATCTTATGTGAATCCACATGGTGATAACATAAATACATATAATATGATTAAATGGACTTTACTCAAAATATTAATGCAACTAAGATATTTGAATAAAATACCTCATTTATTTTATTAATCAGAAAAATTATTTGTTACAATAAAATAAATACACATGCTTTTACAGAGCATATTTTCCCAACAAAATTAAGTTTATAGTTAACCTAGAGAAGCATGCTTAAAATGTAGGGATTCAATTGTATTTGTTACTTTGAATACATGCTTTTAAAAAATATGGCACCCTCTCTCAATTAATCTTAAAAGATTAGTTAAGAGCTATTACAATGGTGATTTTTTTTTTAATGTTGCATGACAATTTACTAATTTTACAATAAGAAACATAAAGTGAATAGTTTAGAAATTATTAATTTCACTAGAGTAGTAAGGGGTTTTAGTCATTACCCCCTGATCACAGCTTGAAGTTTTTAGTTGCAGTTTTCAAGTTATTAGTTACAATTTCTAATAAGTATTCTTTTATTAATGTACTTGTCTAACATTTTTCAAACTTAAATTTTACAATGAGATGCAACTTTTACTAATTACAGTGGGGACTAGGTTTAGCTGGTCCCAACAATCGCATTGGAAATATCTCTGGTTCAAAAGTTTTGAGTTAGATATTTGTTTTTTTTTTTTGGCTAGTAGTTAATTTACTTCCAGTATATGATCACAAGTATTATAGTTGTGTTGGGTGCAGAAATGGGAAAATTACAGTAAGTTCGCACATGGTCCTATCAAATGGTGAAACGACCCGCCCCGAATCCCCCGGGGCGAGTCAATCTAGTCTCATCAAAACGGACTTGATAATAATCTAATTAGTAAGGATTCTAGCGAAAATTCGGCAAAATCTCCTTTATATATATAACTCCCAATCTACACGTATGAATATAACACTCCCAATATAATTCAGTATACAACAAACTCTAGTGATCAACATCCTCAACAAAAATACTGAGTTTTATATCTCTAGAATCTCAAAAGATAATATTATAATGGAAAATTATCATTCGTATACTCTAAATTTGTGCTTTTATAAAAAATACTATAACACTTTAAGGGTGTATCAATCGTCCACCCTAAATTGACAATAGTTATCTCTCGTCCACTAAACCGTTAGCTGCCGTTTGAAAGTTAACGGAACAATAACAAATTGATTATTTTACCCTTGAATATTATCATTTGTATACCCTTAAAATCTCTTATTATCACTTATATACCCTTAAATTATTACTTATATCATATGAAAAGACTAGATTACTCCTCTAACTTCATAATATTTAAATGGCAACTAACGGTTTGGTAGACGACATATATATTTTGTCAACTTAAGGTGAATGACTGATCTACTCTGAAAGTGTTGTAGTAAATTTAATAACGGAGTAAACTAAAGGTATATGATTGATAATTTCCCTATTATAAATAATATTGATATCTCAGTTTATTTTTAATCCCAAAAGAATAGTATAACAAATTTATACAATCCCAAAAGAACAAGATAATTGAGATGTCCTAACAAAATCATTTATATCTTCTAACACCATCACATGGCCAAGACTCAAAATATATTTACAGTCGCTGGGTCAGTCTGATGTACCTGCAACCTCCTGGTGGGGGGGGGGGGAATATAATAAAAATGGGGTGAGTATAAAACTCAGTGAGTGGATAGTAGTTTTTGAAAATTAATTCTTACTTTAAAAGAAATAATCATATCATTTCCAAACACGATTTTATCAAACCATATGCAAGAAATCAATAATAAATCATTTAACATTTAAATCAGATTACTAACCATGAAAAACATATATAATATCATACTAAATAACCATGGAAATCATATTACAACATCACATAGAATACACAAATATGAAAATCATCACCAAACAAGTACTTAGAGAAATAATCTCATCGTATCCGGACTTCAACGGATGGGCAATGGCGTACTATCTGGGTAACGTCACGCCCCGGAGCTACACGAATAGACAGGAAAATACCATCTCATATCTCATCAAATCTCATCATATCTCATCATATCTGTGCATGCATAATCTAGTCCCCAAAGGACAAAAACGCCCAAGCACACGGCCCAAAACCTCTGTGTGTACTCAGACTAGCCCCAAAAACCTGTATCTCATTCGTATAATTTGTATCTCAATATTTGTCTGTATCTCATATCTATATTTCTATAATCATCATACCACATGCATATGCCCCCAAAAGGCAGAAACGCCCAAACACACGGCTCAAAGCCTCTATGTGTATTCAGACGGGCTCCAAAGGCCTCTCAACTCATCTCATATGTATCATTGTATCTGGAGGGGAAAGGTATGGTCTAATGATTTAAAAAACAATTAGTATACTCATATTCGCATACCTTTTAACCATACTTTAAATCATACCACATTTGAATCTACTTTTCTTATCTTTAAAATATTATCATGCTTATTCAAAGTCGATGTGTAAAATCATTAACCAAACATTTTAATAAAATAAAAGTACGTGAATAAAATCCATTTCGAGGAAATCATTAAATTAGAACATTTAAAATACTTATTTCACAACCACGCTTTACTATCATAATTAACTATGAAAATATGTTTTGTATATTCTACTCACAGTGACGGTGTTCACGCTCGGTTATCGTCCATGTCCGCAAATCGGTTCTCGCTCGCGGATCCTCTTTAATCAAGAAAACAACATAATTATTTTCCATAAATTGGAATTATGACTAAATTTATGCAATAAACTCGAAACGAACATCTATCTATAATATACAACTCCTGTGTCGATAAAATTACTAAAATGTCCTCGAGTCCATAAATCATTAAAATACTCTGAAATCGTAAATCACCGAATTACCCTCAGAATCGTAATTACACTCAATCTTCAATTCTAGGAATTACTAAAATATCCATAGGCTCAGAAATTACAAAATTACCCTCAGACTGTGAAACAGTCGCGGGTTTTTAAGCTTCGATCGCCGGCGTTAAGGTTGGTTTTCGGCGGCGAGGATGGCAGGGGAATGATGGCTGGCTTCTAAGCTTCAGATTGGTACCAAGCTCAGCCAAAACGGTGGCCAGAGATGGAAGTTACGATCGAGTCAAGGTTGCGGGTTCCGGGTCGGGTTTCATAACTTCTCTCTCTCTCTGTCACACGCGTGTCTCTGTTTTTGCCTTGTTTTTCCAGCTTCTTCTTTTATTTTTAAAATCCTCAACCGCCAAAATCCTAAACCGTCTCATTCTTATTTTAAATTTATACATATGTTACAAATGGGCAGATAAACAAATGTGTGGTGGATCATGGATTGATGTCTGGATGGGGCACTGCAGGAAGAATGACTTTTAACAACAACCAATGCTTGTTGCTAAATGGATTTCACAACACACCTTTGCATGTTGTGGATGTTGATGTTGTCTAAACAATAATTTTAATATCTAGGAAATACCTGATATTATTCAGAATTGTATATTTTACAGGAATTGAATGACAACATTCAATAGTACTTCTCATTGACGATGAAGGAGATTAATGTATAGCAGCAACTCCTTCACGTATTTTAAAACATTAGCAATAGCTAATCCCAGTCTCGCATATAGAGTTTTATATGGCTGCCCTTCACAAAATATTTAGTTAGCTTAGTTCAGGAAGAAAAATTATAGTATGTATATATGAACTATCAAGGTTTTACTTCAATTCAACCTAATTTAGGACTATTAAGCACTAATTATGTTTACAAAAAGTAGCTTGGTGGGCAACTGTGACACAATAACTTTAATTGAGTATGGAAAATTATTTATGGAATAGCTCATAAGAAAAAATAAAATACCTAGTGAATAATTTGAAGAAAAGGAAGTTCGAATATTGAATTATCAATAATCAGCTAATACTTAATTAAAATTTTGAAAGACTTTTCTATTGTAATTTTTAGTGATATAGTACATCCTTTGTGATTGAAATAGTGCAACAACTTAAGAAAGATTAATTGCTCTCTCCCGTTGACTTTCTACAAGCTCTGATTGAATACATGATAAATAATACTTAAAAGACTGTAATGAAAAAATGAAATGACTATATTACTTAAACCGCAAAAAAAAAAGACTATAATGAAAAATTAAATGACTTAAAAGTAGCTTTAAAAAGAAGTCCAGAAAGAATACTTTTATGGTCTTTAACATAATCACTGCCTATAAATATATATTATATAAAATCCATAGATTACAAGATATTCCTCACTAAAAATACTTGTTGTTTACTCACAAGTAAGTTTCATAATTTATAAATCAAGTAGTCAACCCAAGAATTGTTTATGTAATCACATAAACTATAATTTATTAGCATCATACTTCATAGTTTTATGGAAGTCAAAAAGTCCAAAATAGTTCATGTGGAGAAAGTTCTATCACTTGGAAAGGTGTAATGATACATAAGATCATTAGCATCATTATCCAGCCAATAGCAAAAACATTAAAATAAATGCCTCAATGATTAACCACACAATTACCTAAATCACCAGCAGCTTTAGTTGCTCGCTTACATCTTCAGCACAGACATTTGCCATAAATCTTCTTAGTTGTTTATCCAACTATTTTAACACAATATATTGGCTGTCAAAATCACCTGATTTCACAAAGTTTGCAGTCAAAAGCATAAACTCAAACCAACTAGTAATTATATAAGTATGGACAAAACTAAGTGAATTGGAAAATTACTCACTCAGTTAATTGTAAGTGATGCTTGCATTTCACTTGTATTATGCCAAAAATTACAAATGTGTGCGGACTATTATCATCATTATCACATTTACAGGGCCGACGAAGTTTTCCTTGATGATTATTTGAGAACATTTGATCCACTTTGGGATTTTTTTAGTTTTAAAATTTCATATACAGATAATGGCCCATTACAACCAAATAGAACTGACTGCGACTTGTTTGTGATGAAGATCATGGAGATGAAGTGTGATCTATTATTCATAAAATATGTATGTGACATTATTTTTATATCATAGTGATTCAAATTTTTACAATGAATGATGACTATTTCCCTCTTTTTTTTTTCTTAATTTTCGCATTGCACTTAGTATAACTCAACAGTAGAAAGACATCGCATCGCACTCCAGCTTGTCAACGGAGATGCAAACAAGGTGAGAGATAGTATTAAAGACAAAGCTGAATTATTTCATGAGTTTATAAAGGAAAGAAATGAAAAATTCTATATGGGTAATTTCGTAACTGCTGATAAAAGATGGCATATGTGGGAGTGGAGAAATTTTAAAATACGTCGGAGATAATACAACTAACTAATATATGTATGACATATTTAATTGCATTTAACATAACCACTTGCATGGTGACTTTTCAAAATAAATATACACATGTCATAATATTATTTGCTTGTTGTATAGCTCACATGGTACTTCTGATGTATTCTACAATTTCTCATGGGGTATATGTAATACCCCACACCCATTTTTGACCACCTATATATTAAGAGAGAGAGAGCGTGAAAAGGAGAGAGAGGAGTACCCGAGAGAGAGAGAGAGGGAGAGAGAAGTCAGACCCGTTGACCCGGATCCGCGACCCGGTAACCCGCGGATTGACCCGACGATTTCTCCCAACTCCGGCCACCTTACCGGCCGTGCTTGGTACCGAATCGAAGCTTGGAAGACGACCGTTGCATACCCGCTGTTGTCGTCGCCGGAAACTGGCCAGAACGCCGGTGATCGAGCTCGGAAAGTCGTGGCTTAGACCTGATTTCGTCGCCGTTGATTCCGTCGGATTTGTGACGCGCCACCACTTGGAACTGGTTCCTCACATCTCCAGCAATAAGTTCCGACCAACCAAGACCGTTGAGGACGCCGGGAAACCGCCGAACGACCACCGGAAACTTGCGGAACTTTGGAGCTTCGATCCGCCGTCGCCGCCGCGCGTGGGAGGACACCGCCGGCACCATTGGACTCACCGAGACCGGAACTAGCAGACCTAAGCTCCCCGTCATCGTTGACTGAAGTACGGTCACCGTTGACCGGCGAGGGGCAATTCGGTAAATTCATGGACTTTTGGGGGTGATTGTGTAATTTTATGTAATTAATGGACATTTTGGTAATTTTAATTGAGGGCAGTGAAGTAATTTGTGAATTTGAGGGTAATCCGGTAATTTAAGACGTTAAGGACATTAAGGACATTTCGGTAATTTTACGAACCTAGGGTAATTTCGTAATGTCGGACAATGTGGTTAATTTATGTAATCTGAATTGAGGATAATTTGGTCATTGGTGATTATGAGGAAAATTTGGTAAAATAATGACGTTTGCGGATAAGTCGGTAAAATATTGATGTTGGGGGTATTTTGGTAATTTTGACTTGTAGGGGCATTTTGGTAATTTTGTACATGTGGGAATCGTGTATCGTTAATAGATATTTGTTTCGAGAGTTTTTATATTAATTGGTTTTTACGGAGAATAATTATGGTGTTTTCCGTGATTAGGAGGATCCGCATCCGCGAACGAGAATCTACCCGCGGACGTTGTTGATACCGAGTCTAGACATCATCACTGTGAGTGGAATATACAAAACCTATTTTCATAGTATATGCTGATTTTATTATACAGTGCGGTATGTTTTGATACTTAAGTATTTGATGCTTCGATTTAATGATTTTTCAGAAAGTTGATTTTTATTTATGAGTTGATATTTACTATTATTGAGAATGAGTTTGCATAATGATTTTATTATCGTCTTGAGTAAAAGTATGGTATTAGAATTGAGCAGATTTGAGATATGTTGAACAGAAAGAAAAAGAGATTTCAGATGAGATTATATGTTTATGTATATGTTATTTTTGAAATCATTAGACAGTACCCTTCCCCAGATACAGAGAAACAGATAATATGAGATGAGAAAAGAGATACAGATAAGATGAGATAGAGGCCTTTGGGGCCGTCTGAGCACACATAGAGGCTTTGGGCCGTGTGTTTGGATACTTTTGCCTTTTGGGGGCTTATGCATGCACAGTACAGATATATGAGATATGAGATATGAGATATGAGATATGAGATGAGATCGTCCCCATCTATCCGTTATGGCTCCGGGGCGTGACGTTACCCAGATAGTGCGTCATTGCCTGGCCGTTGTAGCCCGGATATGATCAGATTATCCCCTGGGTACTTGTTTGATGACAGTTTTTAGTATTCAGTATTTGATATGAGTATGATGATTCCATTGATTTTATGCAGATTTATTATTGCAGTTATTCCTTTTGAATTAAATGAGTTTATGATATTTTGAGAAATTGATTTGAGAATTGATTTACGAAATGGAAATTGATTTGAGAAAGATTAAATGATTTAAATAATTTATTAAATTGTCAGCACCTACTATCCACTCACTGAGCTCACTGAGTTTTATACTCACCCCTCTTTTGTTTTTATAATATTTTTCCCCCCACAGGAGATTTACAGGTACATCAGTCAACCCAGTAGCGAACGTTAGTTTGATATTGTGGTCACGTGATGGTGCTAGGAGTCGTGGATTTTATTATTATATTTGGGATTTGTGTTATTATTTTACGTTATTAAGGATAATCGTTGTATTTTAATATTCAGGATGATTTGGGTGATATTTGATAAGTTGGTTTAAGAAGTTGGTTATGGAGGATGTTTGGTTATTGAATTATTTTGGGAGTGTTGATTTGTAATCTGCAGGATTGGATATGTTTTATTTATAACGGAGACTGTCGAAATTTTTATAAATTTATTATTAATTTGATTTTACGAGTTTAGATAGACTCGCCCTGGGGGAGTGCGGGGCGGGTCGTTTCACTCCTAATATAAGCTTAACCCATTACAAGAAAGGGAGTGCTCATCAATGGGATAGAAACATAAAACCAATGAAAATCAAGTTACCATATTATAATTTTTCCAATTTGAGCGTAGTTTACGTTCAATCCTCCAGTCGTGGATTTTATTATTAATTCGATTTTACGAGTTTAGATAGACTCGCCCTGGGGGAGTGCGGGGCGGGTCGTTTCAGTATAGGTGGGGAAGCCTTCGCCATTTCTCATTCCCTTTAGAATTTGTCACGTATTTTTTATCTTATTCTCTAATGACTTTAGTGAAGTGAGGATGGTGAATGCCAAAGTGAGAATCAATTTTTCTATTCACATCCCATTACACGTTTAGCTATTTTATAAAAGATTCTTACATATAATTTTAGTAAAATAAAAATTAAAACTGACTCAAATAAAACCATCATTAATATATTATTAAATATTTAAATTGTTAAAAAAATTTTAAAAAATAATAACTGAAAAATATGCATATCCATTAAGAATTTTGGAAACACATCAAAATTTGGGGGGGACCAGTGGAGTCCCAAACCCGTGAACCATCTCTAGTTGGCCACATTGGACTTTTTACGATCGGTGTTCAAAGAACTTTTAGAAAGGAAGCAGATAATGATTTGAATGAAATTACTACGAAACTTCCCTAAAGATTCAAGGGAGTATTAGAGCATACATATCAAGAGCACAGACACATTCTATTCTTATCGCATCTTACATTTTTTCTGATCAAAATCATTTTAATCAATTCATTTAAACTGTTTCTGTTATGTTTTCTCCTTCTTCTTCTCATTCAACCACCAGTTTGAGTTTGATGAAACCTCGAAACAACAATAAGTATGACGTTTTCCTGAGTTTCAGAGGAGAGGACACCCGTGACAACTTTACCAACCATCTTTATTCTGTTGTCTCGAAAAAGCATCGAAACTTTCGTTGATGACCAACTAAACAGAGGAGATGAAATTTCACAGTCTCTTGTGAATGCAATTGAAGCATCAACCATTTGGGTTATCATTTTCTCTGAAGACTATGCCTCTTCCAGATGTTGTCTCAATGAACTTTTAAAGATCCTCGAATGCAAGAGAGAGTATGTACAGATTGTGATACAAGTTTTTTATCGCGTTGATCCATCAGACGTGAGAAACCAAACAAGGACTTTTGGGGATTCATTTTCAAAGCTTGAAGAAAGATTTAAAGAGAATTCAAAGAAGCTGCAGAGTTGGAGGAATGCTTTGAAGGAAGCAGCCAGTTTGTCTGGCTTTCATTCTCATAACATTAGGTAATTAAATCTGTTTCTTCTGATTAATTAATTACTAGCAGCTCTGCTTGCACAATTCCTCCTTTACAAATGCTCTGCTAGTTGGCATTTATGCTCAGTTGTACTTCAATTTTATCATAACGTTTTCCGGCGAGATTTGTGGTATTGATTTTTTGCGGTCATATTTGGTGTGCTAAATCCTTTATCTGAACAAATTTTAGATTTTTGACTTTTAAACTCCTATAAAAAAGAATTTTGACAGAATTAATATAAATGATATTTATATAGTTTCATCGGGTGTTCTATCATATAATATATTAAACACTTTCAAAGTAAGAGCTACCGAGTCAATCATATTTGGTGCAAATCCTGCATAGCTATTTGAACTTACTGCTGTTTTATGGACTTGCTAGACCTGAATCAGAATTTACAGAGGAAGTTGTTAATCACATTTTGAAGAGACTGGCTGAATTGTTTCCGCATAATAACAATCGGTTGGTTGGAGTTGAATCAAGGGTTCTGGCAATTGAATCTCTGTTAAGTGCTGCACCTCTCTTAGGGATTTGGGGCATTGGTGGTATAGGCAAGACAACAATTGCTAGAGCAATTTTCGATAAAATCTCAAGTGATTTTGAAGGGTCTTGCTTACTTGAAAATGTTAGAGAAGAGTCACAACGACTAGGAGGTCTAGCTTGCTTGCGACAAAAACTTCTTTCAAATTTGTTTAGGGATGAAAATATGATTCCTGATATTGACCTCCACTTTAGAAGGCTCAGCCGCGGGAAGGTTCTGGTTGTTTTTTATTATGTGACTTGTTGTAACCGAATAGAAGCTTTAATTGGAAGTCTTTAATGGTTCATGCCTGAGAGTCAAATCTTAATTACCACAAGAAATAAACAAGTGCTAAGAAATTGCTGTCTCAAAGAAATATATGAGATGAAGGGTTTAGGATATGATCATGCACTTGAGCTTTTCAGTCGACATGCCTTCAAACAAAACCACCCTGATGTAGGTTATGAGGAACTGTCAAGCAAGGTAATACAACATGCTCAAGGTGTTCCTTTAGCTCTTAAAGTTTTGGGTTGCTTTCTAATTGGACGGGAAAAAGAAATATGGGAAAGTGCAATAAACAAATTAAAACAGATTCTCCATCTGAAAGTCCATGATGTGCTAAAAATAAGTTACGATGATTTGGACGTTAACGAGAAAGGTATTTTCCTGCATGTTGCGTGTTTCTTTAAAGGTGAGGATGTATATCCAGTAGTGAAATTCCTTGATGCAAGCGGCTTCCACGCAGAAATTGGAATAAGTGTTCTTGCTGATAAGTCTCTCATTGACGTTAATTTATACAACAGAGTAACAATGCATGATTTGCTGCAAGAATTGGGTAGGGAAATTATCCGACAAGAATCAATTAATCCTGGAAACCGCAGTCGGTTGTGGCATCATGAGGATATCGACGAAATTCTTACAAATAACACGGTAAGCATATTGTTAGTAATTGTTATTTTGGAATAATCTTGCATTTATACAAAGAGTGATGATACAGTTATAAATTCTTGTACAAACTTATCTTGTTCAAACTGACGTGTTATTAATTCATTAGTTGAATGAAAATATAAAATAATAAAAACAAATCATGTGGGCCAAGTGATATTTAATTCAACCAATCTTACCATGCCACATCAGTTTGTACAAAATAAGATTATACAAGAGTTTGTGACTATATCATTACTCTTATACAAATAAAGTGATGATACATGCACAAATTCTTGTACAAACTGACGTGTCATTAATCATTAGTTGAATGAAAATATAAACAAATCATGTGGGCTAAGTGATATTTAATTCAACCAATCTTATCATGGCACATCAGTTTGTACAAAATAAGTTTATACAAGAGTTTGTGACTATATCATTACTCTTATTTTAATTGCTACAATAATTACTCTTAGAGTGTCAATGATTAAAAAAACAGTAATTATTGTAGCAATAAATTATAATTGCCATTCAACTATATAACTGTTTGTACAAATAACTTATTTGTCAAGTTGTATAGTATATATTATATACATACACAACTTTTATGTTTAGGTGCGTTTGACAGCCTAACAACAGCTATCAACTTGATTTACATAAATTTGATTTTTTAACTTTTTAGTGTTTTATTGATTATTAGGGGACTAAAAGTATTGAGGGCATTTGTTTGGATATGTCTAAAGTGAATGAGACTCGTTTAAATCCCAATACTTTCGCAAAGATACATACATTGAGATTTTTGAAATTTTATGACTCAATAAATGGAGAGAACAGATGTAAGGTGTCTTATTTGCAAGAAGGCCTCGGGTTTGCTGAAGTGAGGTTTCTTCACTGGTATGGATATCCATTGAAATCATTGCCTCCAAACATTAATAAGAAGAAACTTGTTGTCATTGAAATGCCTCATAGCAATATTCAACAATTTTGGGCTGGTTCTCCCCAGGTATGAATAACTTAAGATATCATCGTTTTTTTCAAACAATTTTGTACACAAAATCCTAGCCTTTGAATTTATATAGTTGCTACTATTAATACTGATATAGATTCAATTTTAAAACGGAAAATAAAAATAAAGTAATATTATTAATTCTCCCTCTTATCTCTACTTTTTTATTCTATCTCCACATTCACGGATTCTACTACATTTTTGAGCGTGAGAACGCCATTAACAATTTTATAAAGAAGCTGTGCTCAAATGTGCAAGCTTCTCTACTTGCTATGTTTTTACTCGAAATGGATAAATAATGATATGTTAGTAGAAAAGGAACAAGTTTCGAGCTAGGCTCATTTTCTTAGAGAAGTTAGGGTGCGTTTGTTACCATTTTCAATTTGTTGTTTTCCGTTTTATGAAAAGGAAAATGCAGAAAACTTGTTTGGTGAGCTTATTTTGGTGGAAAACTGTACAGTAATTAAAAACAAAATATTTTCATTTTTTATTGTTTACAAAGAAAACAAGAGAACGCTATAATAGCGTTCTCCATTTTATTTCACTTTTGCTCTGTGCCAAGGGCCCCATTATCTTCACTTTTATAACATAGTGTAATAAATTACGTGGGCCCATCTAATAGAGAAATAATCTAATAAATAAACTATTATAACAAATATTTAAAAATAATAGCAAGAGTTTATTCCATACCTTGCAGTTTAATTACTCAATATATTACCCAAATTATTTTAATTAAGAATTAATATCATATAATTATTATACTAAATTATTACACTGTTCGACCAATATGCAGTTATTTAAAAATTATTACAAACTTTCATATATTAATGAAAATATTTCAATAATAATGTTACATCTTGACAGATAATATAAATAAATATGTGATAATTATGAAATAATTTAAGATTTTCTCAATTAATATTATCTTATAACTACAATTTATTTACATAATTAAAAGTTTTTAAGAAATCATTAAAATATCTTCGTACCTATATGCATTTATAATAATATATAATACATCATAATATAATAGCTAAATAGATAAATTATTTAATGATATAAAATATATATTTATATTGATTGTATTATATTATTCTTTCATAATAGTTTCATTAAATAATTCCCTACTCTCTCTCTCTATTTTTGCCTTCATTTTTCAGAGAAACAACCAAACACCTTTTCACCTTTTTTATTTTCAAGTACTGTTCTTAAAATAAGCTACCAAACATATTTTTATTTTTAACAAAAGCTAATCATTCTTATTTCATAAAACAAATTCAAAAACACCATTTAAAAAATAATACCAAACACACCCTTAATTTCTAGCTGAGCTCAGGTCTGTGCAAAAAGATTCTAATTCTAACAGTTTTTTCCCTGAATCGTCAAAAGGAATAAGTTTCAAGTTTCGATTTTTTGTGCCTTAATTATTGTGTTAAAGTTGAAAATTTTAAGAGGAATGAAGGTATATCGTGCGTAGAAATTAAGGAGATGGTAGAATATAATTATTAAAAAAATTTTGTTTATGGTGTCTACTAGTTATTAATTTTCTGTTTAGAGATTCATACAAGCATTCATCTTAACTGTTAAAATAAATATAGTTGCGATTCAAAACCTTAGATTTTGTGTCAACTATTGCTTTAAAAAAAGAGCCACCGAAACCGAACCTACTTCACAATATACATGCTATAATTAAGTAATGAAAGGTTTAACTAAACAATAATATGACGAAGATGAACTTCAATTTTATTCATTTGAATTAGTTATAATGCTTAGTGCATGTTTGGTATACCTTATTTAATTACCATAAGTATTTATTTAATCTAATAAGCTCTGATTAAAATTTTTGTTGTTATTTGGTTTTTTTTTAAGTGAAACTTTTGAAAATTAAATAAACTATTTTGGCTTGACTAGTAAAATTTTAAATTTTGAGCTTTTACGAGTAGAGGTTAAAAAGTTTTTTTTTTATTCAAATATCTAAAATATCCTCTACTTATTTGACAATCTTATTTTATTTTTTTATAACATAACTTAAAAACTTACTTATTAAAGTAATTTTATAATTTTTAACAAAAACTCTCATTAACAATCAAACAACTAAATTTTTTAGGTAAAAACTTCCCTAACAAAAGTTCTACTTGAAAAGGCATACCAAACGAAGCATTAATTTATTCAAACAGAATGTTCACAAATATAAAAGTAAGTAATCAATCACAATAAATTAGAAATTCATTTTCCTAATATATAATTATATTCGTAATGTCTATGTTTCTTACCATTTTTGTGCATGTTACAACCAAAATGATTCTTGCCACATATACATGTCATATAAGTAGGGTAATGTTTAAAACAAAAATAAACTGAAAGGGAAAATCTCTATAAAACAACGAATTACTAGGTTTTCTGATGTTTATTATGGAGGTCTAGGTTATAGAGAAAAGTGAAAATAGATTAATTCTAAAAAATCTAAAGCTCCAAAATAAGCATTGATTATTTCAGAAACTAATGAATTCTCAAATACAATTCAGGATAGGCAATAATTATAATATTATAATCATTCTATACTTTCCATTATGTATGTGCAAAATATCATATTCCAACTGTATCCTAAAAGTAGGCAACCAACCACCATCCCCGCAAATAATTCCCACAAAACCACAAACGGCTGACCCACTACTAGATATTAATTATACTACTTAAATAAAATAACCCATAAAATTAAAATTAAAATAAATAAAATATTTGAATAAAGCAGTGATCTTATCATAATGCTTAATTATCATATATGGCAATTAGTTAATGATTTGTATGTCTTGGCATGTTTTTTTTTCCCAGCAGCGGCATCGTATGTTAAAGCGGATAATCATCCCAGCCTGCAATATTTTTACCAAAACTCCAAACCCCTCTTCCACAACTGAACAAGCTAGTTATCCTCAATCTAACCGGTTGCGAAAGCCTGAAAGTCTTCCAGATGGAATTCATTTGGAATTACTTAAAAAGCTTAATCTTTGGGGCTGTTCCAAACTTAAGAGGCTTCCAGAGTTCTCATCAGCTGGTAATATAGAAGAGATATGATTGAATGGAACTGCAATTGAAGAACTGCCCTCATCCATCGGGTGTCTCTCTCGGCTTTTGGAATTGCGCCTCTTTTATTGTAATAGGCTTAAGAGTCTCCCAAGCAGCCTATGCAAGTTGAAATCTCTTCAGTATCTTTATCTTATTGGTTGCTCAAATCTTCAGAGCTTGCCGGGTGAACTTGCAAATTTTGAAGCTTCGAACAATTTGTATGCTGAAGGAACTAGGACAATAGACAGGGGGGATAAGAGGATGGGTTTATTATTGCCTGTCCCATTATCTTTAGATGGCTTGCACATTACTGATCTAACGTGTTTATATCTAACTGATTGTAGCATCCCGGAGTTACCTAAAAGTCTCGGTGGGTTATCCTCAATAGAAAGATTGTATCTGGAGAAAAACAATTTTGAGAGAATACAAGAAAGCATCATACAACTTTCTAAGTTGAAATTTCTCTACTTAAGTAATTGCCAGAGGCTTCAATCCTTACCAAAGCTTCCATGCAAACTACAGTGGCTGGATGCACATCATTGCACCGCACTGGAATCATTATCATCAGGTTTAATATTCTCAAGTTATGAATCTCTCTGTCAGCACTCTAACCTCAGTAATAATTTTAAATTGGATCGAAATGAGGTCAGAAGAAATCTGGAAGATGCTTTGCAAGAAATTCAGCTCATGGCAACTGCGCATTGGAAACAAGTTTGTCTCTAATCATCTCTCTCCTCATTTATATTTTTTTCTTTAAATTAAAGTTAACAATTAATATTTGTTTAAAATTATGATTGTTTGGTGCAGATATATTTTCTATCAAAGAATGGCTTTGTCATTTTACCTGGGAATGAAATTCCAAAGTGGTTTAGGTTTCAAAGTGTGGGATCTTCTTCTATAAACTTGGAGATGCCACCACGACCAGCAGGTTGCTTCAGTAATAAAAAAAGAGTAATAGGCTTCATTTTTAGCGCTGTTGTAGCATTTGGGGACCATCATTTCGGAAAAAGGAGACTGTTTGAATTGTTCTGTGAATTCGAAGTCAAACCCAAAGATTGTGATCCGCTTGTCATATATAGATTTATGGGGCTGGTTTGTTATGTAAAGTCAGATCATTTACTTTTGGGGTACGGTTTCTTCAATGAATGGGATTCTAGTCTCATCCTAACATTCTTTAAAAGTTTGGTCAGAAGCCTACGTTATTTGACATGCACGAGATCAGATATTCTTTATGTTATTGGACTTGTGAGTCAATATATGAAGAATTCAAAGACCACTCATTTTAAAGCTGTAAAAAGAATCATTCGCTACATCAAAGGTACGACTAATTTCGGCTTATTATTCTCATTTTCTAATGACTACAAGCTTGTTGGATACAGTGATAACGATTGGGGTGGAGCTATAGATGATCGAAAGAGCACCACATAATTTGTGTTCTTCATGGGAGATACTACTTTCACATGGATGTCAAAAAAGCAACTAATTGTCACACTATCCACCTGTGAAGCTGAATATGTACCTGCCACATCAAGTGTTTGTCATGCAATTTGACTCAGAAATTTGCTGAAGGAGTTGGGTTTGCCACAAGAAAAGCCAAGTGAGATTTGTGTTGATACAAATCGGCAATTGCCCTATCCAAGAATTCAATCTTTCATGATAGAAGCAAACACATAGATACTCGCTATCATTTCATAATAGCGCGTATTGCAAGAAAATAAGTGTAAATCAAATATGTAAAATCACAAGATCAAGCAGCTAATACTTTCACCAAGCCACTCAAGTAAGAAGACTTCGTAAAATTCAGAAGTTTACTTGGTGTCACAGGATCAAGTTTAAGAGGGGGTGTTGTGAAATGCAAGTTATGCAACCCAAGAGGGGGTGAATTGGGTTTTTAAGATTTATACTAAGCAAACCACACAACAATTTAATCTATTACCTTAATCAAATAAAAAATAATAAATTCAATCAAGCACAATATTAAAAGAGTAAGGGAGGAGAAAACAAACACAAGGATTTTTACGTGATTCGACAATCTCCACCTACGTCCACGCCTCCAAGCTCACCCGGCTTGGGGATTTCACTATCCAAGCCTTCAAATGTTTACAATTGACTTCCAAAGTGTCAATGGACCTTTACAATCAAGAGATTATCTCCCAAGTCTCTTCACGCTAAGTGTTTCTCACACTTGTACACTCACAATTTGATGAAAAATGAAAATTACAACAATGACACTCTCTTTAAGAGTGGATAAACAATTTATAGCTCAATGATTATTCAATAAATGATGATTTGTGAAATGAAAGCTCAATATATATTATATGATTTTGTTTATGCTTGCACTAGTCCTTAAAATGAAGTTGGAGTTAAGTTTTTATAATTAAAGCCCAAAAACTAGCCGTTACAGGTAAATTCCCGCAACCAAGCGATTAGCTGCTTGATTTGTCCAGCTAGCCGCTTGTAACAATGATATTACTTTTATTTTTGAATTTTGCTACAATAACACTGTTCATAAAAATTACATTTTGGTCCAAAACTTTTTATAATTATACTATGACCTAAAATATCATAAAATATTACAAATAAGTCAAATTTCAGAATTTCTAAATAATTATTGTCATTCCAAAATTTTTTAAAATTATGATATGGCCCCAAATATATTATTATTTTTCAAAGATGTCCTTTTTCAAAATTTAACAAAATACTTATATTGTTCAAAGTTCTCAACATGTTCATAAATCATAGTATGGTCTAAAATATTTCAAATATTTTCACAAAGGTCCAACTCCGAAATTCAAAATAATACTTATTAAAATCAAAGATTGCAAAACTTTTCATTTAAGTCCAAATTACTCAAATCCAAAAAAAAATACTTTACCTTATAAAAATAAAACCTTTTAGTTTATGAAAAGTAATTATTTAAATTAATCTCTTGAGCTTTTCAAATGCTAAATCATGCATCAATTAAATCATACCAATTTTACAAGAATTTATCGCAATAATTTGTTCGTTGAGCTATAAACTTTATTCTTGATTTCGCCGTTGTCCGTTGAGTGTCTTGAGCTTGATTTTACTTGATTCACTTGCATAAATATTACCCTTCAAAAACTAGTGAAATTGTGAAATACAATATTTATTAATCACTTAATACACATATTTGTTATCATCAAAATTACATTATGTGTAGCCTTTTAGGCTAACATGTTGGATCATAAACTTGATCTAAGATGAATAAATTTAAGCCCAAATACATAGAAGCTTCTTGTGGTAGGTATGGTTGGTGAAGTAGGTGAGTGGTAGGTTTTAATGAATGGTGATTATTTATGTAATAGTTGAATAAATGAATGGTTGTGATTAGTTTGTTTCATGTATAAATACCCCTCTCCCCTTTGGTTTAAGTATTAAGTGAAGTAACAAAAATCTCTAAGGTGTAGAAAGTGAAAAATAAGAGTTGTAGTTGGTGAGGAGTGTTGTTGAGGAAATATACTGTGTGTTGTGTTTAATTTGTTGATTTTCCAACAATATACTCATCAATTATACAAAAGAATAGATTAATTTATGAGAAAAATAACTTTTGAGGGATGTGCATTTAACACAAATTCACACTTGAGAACTAAATTTTACCTTATCAAATGAAGGGTATAATGTATGAAGGCACATGATGATGTACCTAGTATTGTAAAAGTGTTTGCCTTCTTTTTCGTGCACAGAGTCTCTCTAATTGGTGTCATTTTTAAAAATCCGAGTGTTTCTGTCATTGAATTTCTGAGAATTTCTCTATCCATGATTTTTTAGTCTAAATTTTGATAATGAATTTAAGTGGAAAATAATAATCAGTTTATTCTCAAGATTAACCATATTTTTCTGATTATTTTCGTAAGTCAAAGTTCCAGTAACTGACCTCTGCAATAAATTAGCAACATTGTGATTTTCTCTTTTTGTTGTATATGAATTTAATGTTTGTGCATTATTATTATTATTATTATTGGCTAGGCCTGAATCTGTTTTAAAGAGGCAATTGTCAATTTAACGTTGAAGAGATTAAATAATGTGTTTTCAGTTGATAAGTCTCTCGATTGTTACCACATCAACTAAGAAGTAAGAAGAAAAGAAAGTCCATGTCAGATGAGCACCCTTTGTTATTCAATTAGTATCTTTCGGATCTGACCTTATATCACATTAATTTTAATTGTTAAGACATAAAATTGTTCGATCATAGCATAAAATCTAATACTAAACAAAAATCAATAAAAAATTAATAACTAAAATTATTTTAAATAATATTTTTATAATTTATTTGATTGTATTGGTGTAAGTATGTGTTAAATCTCTTAAAATTGGGTGTGCTGAATGGTTTAATCAGTGTTTCAAGTAAATAAAGTTAATTAATTTAAATAGTTTCAATAAGGATTTCTTTGGAATTTTAAAGAGTGCATGAAGTAACATTTAGTTTTTTTAAAATTAATAAATAACCATACAGAATAATAGAGTGTTCAACATAATCTTTAGAGTGCAAATAGCTCAATCCTTTTGATAAACATCAACATTCACAAGGCTGAAGGATATAGTGTTATACGTAATTTTTAGATGCAAATTGTTTGTTGCAGCATCATATGGTGGTGCACCAGAGCTTTCATCACTGTTATATAATGGGAATCAAACACTATTGAAATCCTAAAGCACCTGACAGCTGAAGGCAAATCTATTTTAAGGAAATTGTTGAAGAAACTTGTTTTCATTTCTTAAATAAAACATTATACACTGAGAGTTATTTATAGATGCAAAGGCTATATTTTGTCAAAGATTACATATGTGAATATGGAAGAAAATGTGTCAATCCATTCGGTGCGGATCGTGTCCTTGACAAGTGCAGATTATCCCTTTGACAAGTGTGGATTATGTCTTTGAAAACTTCCTTGAATGTCGTTTTATTTGAAATTCTCAACACTCTCCCCCAAGCTGGTGCATAGATGTCTTGCATACCCAGCTTGTCTAGGAATTTTGTAAATGCCCTGCTTGAAATGGCCTTCGTTAAAATATCTGCAAGTTGATCTTTTGATTGAATTTTCGGCAGTTCTAAGATTTTTTCATCTAATTTCTCCTTGATGAAAAATCTATCTACCTCGACATGTTTTGTTTGATCGTGTTGAATTGGGTTATGAGCAATATCTCGTGCAGCTTTGTTGTCACAGTATAGTTGTATTGGTTGTTGTGATGGATAACCCAAATCATTTAAGATAAAGCTTATCCATAGCCCTTCACATACCCCAAGGGCCATGCCAAGATATTATGCTTCAGCGCTCAAACGGGCAACGACATGTTGTTTCTTGCTTCTCCATGTGACAAGGTTGCCTCCCACAAAGGTAAAGTATCGTGAAGTAGAACGTCTATCACTAACTGACCCGGCCCAATCTGCATCAACATAAACTTCTATGTTGCTGTAATCTTCATTTTTGGAAATTATGATTCATTTTCCTGGATTTGTCTTTAGGTACCTTAGGATCCGCATTACTGCTTTCATGTGTTGTTCTCTGGGATTATGCATAAACTGACTTACAACACTCAATGCATAAGCAAGATCTGGCCTTGTGTGGGACAAGTACATCAATCTTCCAATCAGCCTTTGATATCTTCCTTTGTCTACTGGAACTTGGTCTGAGGTAATACAAAACTTCAGTCCTTCTTCTATTGGAGTGTTAATAGGCTGACAAGCTATCATTCCTGTTTCGTGCAATAGATCTAAGTCATATTTCCTTTGAGACAGAAAGATTCCTCCCTTAGATTGAGAAACCTCAATTCCAAGAAAGTATTTTAAAGCTCCTAAATCATTCATCTCAAACTCTCTCGACAAGTAATTTTGAAGAGCCTCTCTTTCTTCCTCATCGTTGCTTGTAACTATCATATCATCCACATAAACAATAAGGGCAGTGATTTTACCTTGTCATTTTTTAATGAACAAAGTATGATCTGAATTGCTTTGGTTATACCCAAAAACAACCATAGCATTTTTTAATTTCCCGAACCATGCTCTTAGGGATTGTTTCAACCCATACAATGATTTCTTCAATTTGCATACTTTCTAATTGAGTCATTTTGGTCCACTGCATCCTGGTGGCAGATCCATATAAATTTCTTCAGATAGGTCTCCATGGAGAAAAGTATTTTTTGCATCGAACTATTGCACTGGCCAATCCAAGTTGACTGCTAATGATAATAAGATACGAATAGTATTAACTTTTGCTACTGGTGCAAACGTATCGGTATAATCTATCCCGTAGGTTTGGGTGTTACCTTTAGGTACGAGTCTTGCTTTGTATCATTCAATAGAGCCATCTGCATTGTACTTTATAGTGTAGATCCATCGACAACCCACTGGTTTGTTTCCTGGTGGAAGATCAACTAATTCCCATGTTTGATTTTTCTGAAGAAATCTCATTTCGTCATTCATAGCCGCTTTCCATTTTGGGTCTTTAAGGCTTCTTGCACACTGTTAGGAAAGATACAGTAGGTAATTGATTCACAAATGACTAATTTGATTCTGACAAGCGATGGCTAGACACAAAATGACTCGTAGGGTATTTGACTCTACTAGAGAGGTCAGGCTCATATGTGGGTTTAGAGATACCTCTATTTTGACGTTGGGGAAGAATTCTTCTTATTGGACTTATGGCAGGAACATCATCTGCAGACAATTGGTTAGGTATTTCTTCATGTGACTCATTCTCAATTGCAGTTGTGTCTGAGTTATTGTGCTCCCCAAATATGTCTTCACTTATCTCAGCTTGAGAATCATCACCATTTTCTTTTCCACTATCTTGAAGGTTTAATACCTCAATGGAAGATTGACCTTCTTCAGGTGGAAGATTTGTAAGAGTATAAATTTCCTCTTTATTATACTCCCCCTAAAATTCAGGCTCTGACAAGTAGTACATGATATCTTCATGAAAGATAACATCCATGTTGATGTATATTTTTCTTGATGGTGGATGATAGCATCGATATCCCTTTTGATGTAAGGCATACTCTACAAACACACAACGTAGTGCTCGATGAGATAATTTGTCTTGTTGCGGCAAATGAACGAAGGCAACACAACCAAACACATGTGGGGCAAATTCGGCACATTTGGTGACATAATTGCATCATTCAGAACCTGGAAAGGAGCCTGGAATCCAAGGGAGCTTGAAGGTGTTCGATTGATCAAGTATGCTGCGGATGCCAATGCTTCTCCCCAATAAGATAGTGGCATGTGGGCTTGGATTAGTGATGCTCGAATAACTTCTAGTAACTGTCTGTTTTTTCGTTCAGCAACGCCATTTTGTTGAGGTGTCCCCATACAAGTGGTTTGATGAACAATTCCTTATGATTTCAGAAACTGTTGAATTGCTGTGCTCATATACTCGCCTCTATTATCAATATGTAGAACTCGAATTTGTATCTGAAATTGAGTCGTCACCATCTTATGAGATCTTTGAAATAAAGAGTTCACTTCATCTTTCGATTTCATCAGAAAAATCTATGTCATTCTGGTACAATCATCAATAAATGTAACAAACCAACGAGTACCTCCAATTGTAGAAACTTTAGATGGCCCCCATACATCAGAATGTACTACCATAAAAGGAACTGGATTCTTATTTAAAGACAATGAAAAAGTAGTTTGATGACTTTTTGAAAGTTCACAAACATCACATTTAAAGTTACAAACATCAAATTTCAGAAAAAAATTGGGAAATAATTTTTTTAAGTAACCAAATGACACATACCCCAAACGTCTATGCCATAACTAAATTTCTTATTTCCCTTTTTTTATGGAACTATCTGCGACTAATGCGGGGCTTGGCTTTCTAGTGTTTGTTGATGACATCTCTAAGTAGTACAAGTTGCCTCGTCTAATACCATAACCAATCGTTTGCTTCGTTTGGATGTCCTTAAACACACAATGATCAGGCCAAAAAATTACAACACATGATAAGAAAGTGGTTAATTGAGACACAGATAAAAGATTATAATATAAATATGGAACAATTAATACAGAGTCTAAATTTAATTCATCTGTGAGTCGTAAAGATCCTTCCCCAATAACTGAGATTGTGGTTTCATTTGCAGTGGAAATATGTTTTTGTGAAGATGGTTTCAATTGAGAAACTTGTCGAGAATCAAAAGTCATATGATCAGTTGCCCCAAAATTAATTATCCATGTACTATTAATAATATGCGTAAGAGTTTTAAGGGCCTTACCTGGACTGACAAAGGTTGCGATTCGCACTGAAGATTCTTTTCTACGATCTGTAGTGGATGTGGATTCAGCTGCTGCAATTTTTTATCCCTGCTTGGTGTTCTTCTTTCGAGTATCCCACCAGTCAGGATATCCAATGATTTCAAAACAGTGTTCTTTCATATGACCCTTCTTCCTACAATGCGTGCAATGGAGTGATGACTTGTCAACAAGCTTCTTTTGAGGCTATTGTCGTGCTATCGTAGCAGACGTTTCTGAGTCGACCTTCTTGTTTAGTTTGCTTTGCCGTACATCTTCTCTTCGGATCAGAGAATAACATTCTTCTAAGTCTAGAATAAGATCTTTTCGTAGAATTTCTCCACGAACTTGGTCAAATTTTTTATCTAGCCCAGCAAGAAAAATGTGCACTCTCAATCTTTCAACAGACCTTCTGTATATTACAACATCTTCTAGATCCTTCATGACCACTTTATCTCAGTGATCAAGTTCTCGAAATATTTCAATCAATTCTCCGTAGAATTTAGAGAGTGGTTGTCCATTTTTCTTGGTAGAGAACGCATTTTGGTTTAGAGTGAAAACTTGTAATTCATCGCTTCCATCATAGAAGGCTTTTGATAATGCATCCCTGATTTCGTAGGCTGTAGGAATTCGTAAATATCGCTTCATGATCTCCGGAGACATGGATATGAGTAACCATCTTGTTACTTTTTTGTTCTCACTATACCATTTTTCATATTCTTTTGAAGATTCTTCAAATGGCTTTGTGTTGCTACCAACATATGAGAGTTTTTCTCTTTCTGTGAGATGCATCTCCATTATTTGAGACCAAACATCATAATTTGTCTCAGTGAGGATAATTCCAGCATTAAATACTCTATCAAATTAAACAGATTGAATGACAACAAGAGCAGATTCAGTTGGAGTTTTCTCCATTTTTTTCTTTTTTCCACTTTTTTTTTGTTTTTTTTTTGCGTCTAGATTGAAATAAGAAAAAATAACCTTTTTAGATCAAAAACAACAAGTCGTTTGGCCTCTTCTTGATGAAACGATATGTTGGTTCTGATGGAATAGAAACGACATGTCGTTTTAAGACTGTTGCACTTCTGGAGATTAATGTCATGTCGTTTTATCTCTAATTTATAAACGCCATGTCGGTTTTAATGTAATAAAAAAATGATACGTCGTTTTTAAGACTGCTGCACTCTGGAGATAAAACGACATGTCAGTTGACGTCTTCTTCAACCTCTGGAGCGCGTGAGAGCGCGTGAATAATGACAGAGGCACGTGGTTGACTGACCGTGTCTTCGGGGGGCGCGTGGAAATGTGTTTAAATGCGAAAGTTTTACAGTTTGGTTACTGGAAACTGAGAAAGTTGATGGTATTCTTGGTTTTTTAGGAGCACACTCTTGGAAAATTGATGGGGTTGTTGATAAATTTGTAAACTCAAGTTTTTTACGTATGGGTGGCTTGTTTCTTGATCGGCATGGATTTCTGTAATGGTAGGAATGGTTTTAATTAAGAAAATGGTGGGAAAAATGGTTGTGGGAGGAATTTGGTTTCCTCTGTTTTTGTTACAAACAGAGCAGTGAAACTTGAAGAAACCTGAGCGTATTCATAGCTCTGATACTATGAAGAAACTTGTTTTCATTTCTTAAATAAAACATTATACACTGAGAGTTATTTATAGATGCAGAGGCTACATTTTGTCAAAAATTACATATGTGAATACAGAAGAAAATGTGTCAATCCGTTCGGCGCGGATCGTGTCCTTGACAAGTGCAGATTATCCCTTTGACAAGTGTGGATTATGTTTTTGAAAACTTCCTTCAATGCCGTTTTATTTGACATTCTCAACAATTGTGGTGTCACACAGGCCTTGATTTGCATTATATTCTTATGTTATATTTTATGTTGTTATTCTCTGTACTTATTGTTTTAACAATAATTATTATTACTTGTAAAATCCCAATTTATGATTTGTAATTTTAGAATTTGGTCTCTTCCTCCATATATTTTCCCCTACAGTTAGTGTGTTACATTTAAAAAACTAGAAAAAATAAAAATTATGTAAGTGTTTCATTCATGAAAGTTCTGGGAATCTCTGTCCATGATTTTCTTTTTCTTTTTTTATAACTAAATTTCATTCATGAATGATTTCCCGATTTAAATATTTCCAAGTCAACAAAACCTGAATTAGTATAAAATTTAATCAAATTACTGGTCGAGTCACCAAGCACATGTGTTGTTACTCAAGGCATCTTCCATTAAATTATTTGCTAAATAAAGCTTACGCCGTGTTCTAATTTCAGATAAATCTGAAAGTCAAAGAATTGCGTGCACTTTCATGCTTACATCTTCGATTGAAATTATTATCCACAGAGAGTGCTTGAAAAATGAGATGAAATCGTCACGAAACTTTCCGGACGCTTCCAAGCATCTATAAATTCTGCACATGTCACGCTCATGATCACGGTACAATAATTGTTTTCATCTAATCAAAATCTCTCTCTAATCAATTCAACTGTTTTCTGTAATGGTTTCTTCTTCTTCTTCTTTTCCTCCACGAAACAACAAGTATGATGTTTTTCTTAGTTTCCGAGGAGAGGACACCCGTGACAACGTTACTAGTCATCTCTATTCAGCTATGTGTCGGCAAAATATCCAAACTTTCATTGATGACCAACTGAACAGAGGAGATGAAGTTTCAGAGTCACTTTTGAAAGCAATTGATGCATCAGCCATTTCAGTTATCATTTTCTCTGAAGGCTATGCATCTTCCAGATGGTGTCTCGATGAACTTGTGAAGATCCTCAAGTGCAGGAAAGAATATGCACAGATTGTGAAACCGATTTTCTATCGCGTTGATCCATCAGACGTGAGAAACCAAACTGGGAGTTTTGGGGATTCCTTATCGAAGCTTGAAGAAAGATTGAAGGTGAATTCAGAGATGCTGCAGACTTGGAGGAATGCTTTGAAGGAAGCAACCAGTTTGTCCTGCTTTCATTCTCTTAACATTAGGTGAAAAGTTACTTTAAATTCTCATATTAGTATTTAATACTGTAAATAAAATTCACGCAACACTCTTAGTTAAATTTTCTAGATGCTATACTACACATTTAAATTTTTGTGGCCATCAAATTCTAGGCTTCCTGATTGCCCCCCTTTGAACTCCTATAATTATAAAAGAATTTTGACGGAATTAATAATAAAAGCTCGAGAAGTTTACTATAAATTTTAACAAAATTAATGCTGTTGTATTGTTTTTTAAGCAATTTCAACCTCATACATATTCTTGTAATTTTAGAGTTATTAATTTATAAAGAGACTGTCAGCTTTAATATTGAAATCAATATGTACCACTAACTCCTACTATTTTTAAAATATTTATATATTAATTTAAATAGGAGAAACTAACAATCTTCCTTATTTCATATCTGGTGCAAATCCCTCCTATTTGAAGTTATTGCTGCTAATTTATGTATTTGCTAGGCCTGAATCGGAACTCATTGATGAAGTTGTTAATCTCATTTTGAAGAGACTAGCTGAAGTGTGTTTCGGTCGCGTTATAACAAGAACCAGCTGGTTGGAGTAGAATCAAGAGTCGAGGAAATTGAATCTCTATTAATTAGGTGTTGAGTCGAAAGATGTTTGTGCTTTCTGGATTTGGGGCATTGGTGGTATAGGCAAAACAACAATCGCTAGAGCCATTTTCGACGAAATCTCTAGTAATTTTGAAGGTTTTTGCTTTCTTCAAAATGTTAGAGAAGAATCACAAAGTCCGGGAGGATTAGCTTGCTTGCAACAAAAGCTTCTTTCAACATTATTGCAAAATGAAAATGACTCTTGATATTGCCATTAGCTTTACAATGCTGAGCCGCAAGAAAGTTCTGATCGTTCTTGATGATGTGACTTGCTTCAAACAAATAAAATCCCTAATCAAAACTCTTGATTGGTTCATGGCAGAGAGTCGAATCATAATAACAACAAGAAATAAACAAGTGCTTAGAAATTGTGGTGTCAAAGGAATATAAGAGATGAAGGAATTACGAAATGATCGTGCACTTGAGCTTTTTAGTCGACATGCCTTCAAAAGAACCATCCTGATTTAGGTTATGAGGAACTGTCAAGCAGGGTAATACAATATGCTCAAGGTGTTCCATTAGCTCTTGAAATTTTGGGATGCTTTCTATTTGAAAAAGAAAAAGAAGTCTGGGAAAGTGCAATCAACAAATTGAAAAGAAATGTCCATCCGAGTATCCAAGACGTACTAGAAATAAGTTACGATGATTTAGATGATGTAGAGAATAACGTTTTCCTAGATGTTGCTTGTTTCTTTAACAGCGAGGATGCAAATCTAGTAATGAAATTCCTTGATGCAATCGGCTTCTACCCAGAAATAGGAATAAGTGTTCTTGTTGATAAGTCTCTCATTGTTATTAATTCATATGACAACAAGATAATAATGCATAATTTACTACAAGAATTGGGTAGGGAAATTGTCCGGAAAGAATCAAACAATCTTGGAAATCGTAGTCAGTTGTGGCATCATGAGGACGTCTATGAAGTTCTTATTGGGAAAATATGCTCTTTAAAAGCATATGTGTTTATTTAATTGTAATAAATAATTTTTTTGATTAATAAATAAATGAGGTATTTTATTCAAATATCTTAATTGCATTAATATTTGTATTAAAGTCCATTTAATCATATTATATGTATTTATGTGATCATCATATGGATTCACAAAAGACATAAATACAAGTTATCTTATGATTAAATAAATTTAGTTCGCAGTTGATAAATAAAGTTGGGCACTTTATTTAGGTATAGACTGTAATAAATTCATTGAATGATTTTTCTTAATCATGTATGAATTTATTGATGTAGTACGACTACATTGAACAGGATCACATATGAGATTTAATTAACTTTGTAATAACTGTCAGACTTATTAAATCTCATAGGCATTGATTTTACTGTAATCTTAATCTTGAGTTAATTATGATTTCATGATTGTAATTGTTATTCCATTTAAGTTACCAATGGGCACGACACATACTTGTGGTCAAGATTATCCGGTATCTTGGTGGGAGCAATTATGAGTATTAGAGTTATGGATTAACAATATAAAATTTATACAACACATCTCTTGATGGATTTTCGGCACTTGATCATAAAATTCTCTAGCCAGAGTGTATCAACATATTTAGTATGTTGAAAATGATCATTAGAGAAAACCAGTAAGTATCAAAGAACAAGATGTAATTAAATTGATTGAACAATTGAGATATCGATTTAATTAATGATGTGGTACAAAGGATTATGCAGTAAAGAAATCAATGTGGCTTGGGACGAATTATTATTCAAGCATATAATTATGAAGGTCAATTTCAATCTTTTAGTGGAGTAGATTTGGAATTAAATAATTAGGCTAGTTTAATTACATGCCTAATTGTTATAGTTACTATTGTATGTTCCCAAATGATCCCCGGTTTAGCTCATTTAATTGATTGCACCACTAATAAACTAATAAGTAAGATAACTAGTTATTTGGGTCAAAAGACTAAATATATCATTTAGTGGGAGGCTCCATTTAATTAGCTTGTGTATAAGGGGCCTTATATTATTTTACAATGTGGGTCCCCTATAGAAAAAGCAAGTAACATGAGTTTGGTTTTTTTATTATTTGGAGCATAGGGTTTTTACTAAAAGAAGATATAAAATGCTTATTTTCTCTAAAGAAAAAGAGAAAAGCCACAATATACAAATCAGAGAAAAAGATTTTTCTCTCTATTGTTGAGAGAAAAATTTTCTCGTGCTAGTTGCTTTGGTAGTGATAAAGGCGCCCACACGTCAAGTGCAGATCGAACCTGAGTCATAACCTGGAAGATCATTGGTGACAGTTCGTGATCTAACAAGCGTGGTGGTGACAGATCGTGATCTAACAAGACTGGTGGTGGCGGATCGTGATCTAGGAGCCTAAATCACTTCAACGGAAAAAGCCAAATCGAATTTTCAAGGTACGATTTCTAGATTACAAATTCTTATATATTATATGAGAACGATCTTAAAAGGTTTTATAAAAATTTAAAAACCTGATTTTTCCCAACAGTTCTTACATATAATATTTTGTTACACTTTTTCTAGTTATTGCTAAGTTGTTCCAATTTATTTTTCTACCACTTTTTGGTTCTATATTCCAATTCTTTTCATTGAATTTTAATATTTTGGTTGCATATTTCAAGTTCATTTTCTAGATCTCAACTTGTTGTTAAACTTCATCAGATTCTTGTTAAGTCCTTCAAACTTTTAGGTTATACTTTTCAACTCTTGTTTCTATCATTTTTTTGTTCTATATTTCTATTCTTTTTATACAATTCCAATTTTTTTTTGTGAATGTTTCAAGTTTATTTTTTGATTCGTACTTATTGTGGATTTATCATATTCTTGGTAACTCTTTCCAAGTTTCAAGTTAAGCTCTTCAACTTTTTTTCTGCCACTTTTTAGTTTTATATTCTTACTTTTTTTTATTAAATTCTAACATTTTAAATAGATGTTTCAAGTTCAATTTTTAGATCCTTGTTTATTGTTGAAGTTTATCAAAATATCGGTAAGTACCTATAACATTTGGGTTAAACTCGTCAATTGTTGTACCCACCACTTTTTAGTACTAGATTCCTATTCTCTTTTATTAGATTCCAACATTTTAAGTAAATATATCATGTTCAATTTTTAGATCCCTACTTTCTCTTAAAATTTATCAAATTCTTTACAAGTTGTTCTAACCTTTAGGTTAACCTCTAACTTTCATTCCCATCAAATTTTAGTTCGATATTTCTACTCTTTTAATTGAATTCCTACATTTGGGTGACTGTTTCAAGTTTATTTTTCAGATCTCTATTTTTCATTAGAATTTATCTCACTCTTGTTAAGTCATTCCAATTTCTAGGTTATGTTTTTCCACTCCTTTTTCACCATTTATTGGTTCTATATTTCTATTCTTTTTTTTAATTCCAACATTTGGGTAAATATATCAAGTTATGTTTTCAGATCCCTGCTTTCCATTAAAATTTATCAAATTCTTTGTAAGTTATTTCAACTTTTGGGTCAACTTTTTCAACTTATTTTCACACAAACTTTTGGTCGTATATTTCTATTCTTTTTATTGAATTCCAATATTTGAGTGAATGTTTCAAGTTTATTGTTTAACTCTCTACTTTTCATTAGAATTTATCAAATTCTTATCAAGTTACTTCAACTTATGTGTTAAGCGCTTCCACTCATTTTCCTACCATATATTAGTTCTATATTCCTACTCTTTCAATTGAATTTCAACATTATATGTGGATGTTTCAAGATTATTTTTAGATTCCTACTTACTGTTTCACTTTATCAAATTCTTAACAAATTTTTTCAACTTTTAAATTAAGCTTTTCAACTCTTGTTTCTACCACTTGTTGGTTCTATATTCCTACTTTTTTAATTGAATTTCAATATTTTATGTGAATGTTTCAAGTGTATTTTTCAAATCTCTATTCACTATTAGAATTTATCAGATTATTGGTAGATACTTACAACTTTTAGGTTAAACTCTTCAACTATTATTACCACTACTTTTTAGTTATATATTACTACTTTTTGTTTACAAAATTCTAATATTCGGGGTTAATAATCAAGTTTATTTTTAAGATTCCTACTGCTCATTGGAATTCATCAAATTCTTTGTAAGTTGTTCCAACTATTTTGTCAACCTCTTCGACTCTTTTTCCACGATACTATATTCCTCTTCTTTTTATTAAATTCCAACATTTGGGTGAATGTTTCAAGTTCATTTTTTGGATCTCTACTTTTCATTGGGATTTATCAAATTCTTATCAAGTTATTCCAACTTTTAAGTTCTGCTCTTCCACTTCGTTTCCCACTTTTTTTGGTTCTATACTCCTACTATTTGTATTGAATTCCAATATTTTGAGTAGATGTTTTAAGTATATTTTTTGTATTTCTATTGTCTGTTAATCAATTCCCACTTTATTTTTAAGATTTTTTTGTTACATATTCCTACAATTTTAAGTGTATTCCAATGTTTTGGGTGATTATCCAAGTTTGTTGCATAAATTCATGCTTTCTGTTTCAAATTTTCAACTTTTTAGTAAATTGTTCCCACTTTTACGTTAAATTACTCTTACTCTTTTACACCTTATAATGGTTTTATGTTCCTATTATTTTCATTATATTCCAACACTATAAGTACATGTTTCATGTCCTTTTTTCAACTAATAATAACATTACTTTCTTTTAAAATAACACCAATATCAATAAGGCCAAATATATTTAACCCCTTATTATTTTAACAAATAGCAATTCACTATATAATACTGAAAAAATTTTATTGCAACCCTTTATTATTTTCAACATTTTGAGTCCTTAATCTAAGTCCTTTTTTTTAAATCTTCGTTACTTCATGAGTTCTTCTGAACTTGATTTTATGTATACTTAAGCTTTTAATCTTCATACATATTTATTATCATTTAATCAAATTCTTATTAATAGTATTTAGTTATATTTAAAATAAATTTATGCATTTTTTTCCATCTTTCTCTTTACTTTTCAAACTAATTGCTTTAATTTTTCATAATTTCAATGGTAAATAAATAAATAACAAGTGAGAATTATTGCAACTGTAAATCAAATTATCATGCCCTATTAAATTATCTAGTGCACCAAAAAAATTAACCAAATCAAAATTTTCATTCATTTGTTTATAAGAATTTTTACAAGCTTCTGGGAAAATAATTTTTTTATCAATTCGTTTAAAATTTTTGCCATTCTATTTCTTTTCAAATAATTACTTTCTTTGACTTCATCCAAAATTCATTTTTAACAGCTTTGCATGCAATTGTTATACTCCTCAAACATTTTATTTTTCAAATGATTATGATCAAATAAATTATATATTTATTATATTTCCCTGAACGATGGAAATTAATATGTCATACCGAAGTTTTAAGGTTGGCAAAAATACTTTGTTTGTTCTTAAAAGAGAAAAAAAGATTGAAGAAATCGTTATTCATTCTTTTGAGAGATTATTTTAATCATTAATTTGATTATCCATACTTGATCTCTTGACCATTACACAAACATTTGTTCATTTATCATTTCTCATGTTGCTATGAAAAATTCATAATTTGAAAAATAAAATTCTATTTCAAATAAAAAATGTCTAAATCGAGTTTTAGATCATGATAATTTAAAAAAAAATTAGAAAATTCTAATCCTTTTGAATCACTTTTCTCCATTTTAATTAATTTTAATTATTTACATTTAAAATAACCTTATAGATTTTTTTTCATCTCTCTCTTTACTTTTAAAATAATTTCCTTAATTTGCTATAACTTAAACAATCTACATCTATCTATTTATATATCTATATATATATATAAAGCTAGGACTTGAGGAGGTGATGTGGCATCACCATTTTGCTTCTTTGTATATTCTCTATTATCTAATAAATAGAAATTTTTTTTTTAGATTTGGCTTTTCATCTTCTCATAATTAATTTGATTGTATTTAACTCATTTAATAAATAGTAACTTTATTAATATATACCATTCCTCATTTTTTTATATTTTCTATTATCTAAAATATTGGTCGATATTCTTTGTAATTTTTTTCTCTTTCTATTTAAATTCAACAATATGTAATCATTAATAATATTAATTATAAGTCTTTTGAAACATTTATTTATTTTATTATGCTAGCAATTAAACTTTAGTGGCATAAAATACATGAATTAATCTATATATATATATATATATATATATATAAAGTTAGGACTTGAGGAAGTGATGTGGCATCACCATTTTGCTTCTTTGTATATTCTCTATTATCTAATAAATAGATATTTTTTTTTAGATTTGCTTTTTCGTCTTCTCATATTTAATTTGATTGTATTTAACTTATTTAATAAATAATAACTTTATTAATATATATCATTCCTCATCTTTTTATATTTTCTATTATCTAAAATATTGGTGGATATTCTTTGTACTTTTTTTTCTCTTTCTATTTAAATTCAACAAGATGTAATCATTAATAATAATTAATTATAAGTATTTTGAAACATTTATTTATTTTATTATGCTAGCAATTAAACTTTAGTGGCTTAAAATACATGAATTAATTAACATAGGAAGAGAGGTTCTTTCATTTATAAAGATAGGACTTGAGGAGGTGATGTGGCATCACCATTTCTCATATTTGTATATTCTCTATTATCTAATAAATAGAGAAATTTTCTTTTAGATTTGGCTTTTCATCTTCTCATATTTAATTTGATTGTTATTACACAATAATAATTATGTAAAGATTTTAATGAGGCATATTCTTTATAATGAACATCCAAGGGGGAGTGTTATGAATTTTTTTAAATAAATGTAGATATTCATAACATCTATCTCTTAGTCTCCCCACTATCTCCCATTAGCAACCTTTAGCTTCCCTATAACTCCCATTATCTCACAAGGAATTATGATCCATAATTTTTCATTAATTCAATGGAGTGATTAATTTTTTATCTTCTCATCTTTTTATATGTTCTATTATCTAAAATATCTAAAATATTGGTGGATATTCTTTGTACTTTTTTTCTCTTTCTATTTAAATTCAACAATATGTAATCATTAATAATAATTAATTATAAGTCTTTTGAAATATTTATTTATTTATTATGCTAGCAATTAAACTTTAGTGGCTTAAAATACATGAATTAATTAACATAGGAAGAGAGGTTCTTTCATTTTCCTCAACAATGCCACTAACACCTAATTTTAATGTCATAATCCCATATTTAATTATGCAACCTTTTGTTGATTATCTTTTGGCTTCTTCAAAATTTATTATGCTATCAATTACACTTTAGTGCCTTAAAATACATCACATAATTAACATAGGAAGAATGGTTGATATTCTTTGTACATATTTCTTCCTCTTTCCATTTAAATCCAACAATATGTAACCATTAATAATAATTAATTATAAGTCTTTTGAAATATTTATTTATTTTATTATGCTAGCAATTAAACTTTAGTGGCTTAAAATACATCAATTAATTAACATAGGAAGAGAGGTTCTTTCATCTTTCATCAACAATGCCACTAGGGCCTAATTTTAATGCCATAATCTTATATTTAATTATGGGCCTAAATTTAATTTTAATAATTTTAATGTCTCTTCCTCTTTCTATTTAAATCCAACAATATATAACCATTAATAATAATTAATTATAAGTATTTTGAAACATTCTTCAAATTTTATTATGCTATCAATTAAACTTTAGTGCCTTAAAATACATCAACTAATTAACATAGGAAGAGAGGTTCTTTCATCTTCCCTCAACCTCATCTTTTTATATTTTCTATTATCTAAAATATCTAAAATATTGGTGGATATTCTTTGTACATGTTTCTTCCTCTTTCTATTTAAATCCAATAATATGTAACCATTAATAATAATTAATTATAAGTCTTTTAAAGCATTCATTTATTTTATTATGCTAGCAATTAAACTTTAGTGGCTTAAAATACATGAATTAATTAACATAGAAAGAGAAGTTTTTTCATCTTTCCTCAACAATGCCACTAGAGCCTAATTTCAATGCCATAATCATATATTTAATTATGCAACCTTTTGTTGACTGTCTTTTGGCTCCTTCAAATTTTATTATGCTAGTAATTAAACTTTAGTGACTTAAAATACATCAACAAATTAACATAGGAAGAGAGGTTCTTTCATCTTCCCTCAACAATGCCATTAGAGCCTAATTTTAATGCCATAATCTCATATTTAATTATGCAACCTTTTGTTTAGTGCCTTTTGGCTTCTTCAAGCTCTCTAAACACTAAATATTTAAGATTTGTTATGTTTAGTTTTTTTTAATTTATTTAATCAACACCCTCTTTAGAAAAATACTTGTATTTTTATTGTTTGATTTATTTGAATTTTTGGTATTGTGTGCTTCATGGAGTACTTTTTTTCTTCATGAGTTGAACAATGATAAAGATAGTTGGATGATAAGGGTTAGGCTTTGTAGGATGTGGGAGTCTACTAATACTAAAAAAAATGGAGAATTGATTAGTGTTGACATGATTTTTATTGATGAAAAGGTTGTATAAAAAATTCATTCTCCCATTGTTTTCTCTAATTTTTTTTCCATTTGTTTCACACTTAATGTAGTATGTGTTTTTTTTCGTAGGAAAATCTAATGCATGCAACAATCAGGAAAACTTTAGTGACAAGGTTTAAGCACACGTTGAGTGAGGGTTCTTTGTACAATGTCAAGAATTTGAAAGTTGTTTCAACTACAGGCGAGTACAGACCACTTTCAAATCAGTATAAGATTATTTTCTTGGTTATAACTTCTCTTAAGAGGTTAGAAGAAGGAACTGTCAAGATTCCGATTAATTGATTTCAATTCGTATTTCCGAATTTGATTGATTTACGTGTGAATGATAACACAATCCTCTCAGGTATTTCTTTAATTATTAATGTTTGTTAATCTTTAAGTGTAAATTAGAAATTATTAATCCTTATGTTTTAACATGTTTATGTTATTTTTCTATAGTATTACAGATGTTATCGGAAGTTTATGTGGTGTGGGTGATATTGAGATCATCGGAGCTGGTTGGAAAAAAAGAGATATAAAAATTCTAACGGATTAGTAAGTTGAATATAATCAAGAAAACTATGACTTTATATTTTTTAGATATTTATGTTATTTTTTAATTATTGGTTCTCTTTACATTATTAACTTTTGTTAATTTTTATGGATAGCTCGGTAACAATAAAGATTACTTTATGGGGAAAGTTAGGGGATATGTTTGATCCAAACTTGTACAAGAAAGACGAAGGTCCTTGTATTGTGATAGTAACTTCTACAACCATTAAAAAATTCCAAGGTGATTATTTTATTTAGATCCCACTAATTAACATTTTCAAATGCAATGTGGCTATTTTAATATTATACACAATTTTGGATTTTGTTCAAGTTTCATTTTAGGTTACATTTGCTCTAAACAGGTGAGGTTAATTTCTCTGCCACAAGTGCAAGCAAAATCTACATAAATCTTCAAATAGATTATGTAGCATCATTAATTGAAAGATTTTCTACCATCTCCAACATTGTGCAAGTTAGTAAAAGTCTTTACATGTATTTTACTTATTTCTTTTATAATTCAACGCATTGCTAAGGATCCTCAATTACAAAATTTAATTTGGAACTTATCAACTACAAAAGGTATAAGGTCTGTACACTTAGACTATACACGTTAATATATAATTTTAACCTTAACAAAAAAGTAGTTAATTTTCATAAATAACATTAGTTTTATAAGGCTGCCTCATTTTAAAAAAAATGAATTTATATTTTTTATCAGTTTTATCGAGTGTAAAGAAAAAAATTGATAATATTAAATTTATTTTCTAAAGCCGCTCGAAGCGCAGTTTTATTTCCTAGTATATATATAAAGTTGGGACTTGAGGAGGTGATGTGGTATCACTATTTCTCATCTTTGTATATTATCTATTATCTACTAAATAGAGAAATTTTCTTTTAAATTTAGCTTTTCATCTTCTCATATTTAATAATTTGATTGTTATTACACAATAACAATTATGTAAAGGTTTTAATGAGCCATATTCTTTGTAATAAACATCAAAGGGGGAGTGTTATGAATTTATTAAAACAAATGTGGATGTTTATAACATATATCTCTTAGTCTGTCCACTATCTCTCATTAGCAACATTTAGCTTTCCTATAACTCCCACTATCTCACAAGGAATTATGATCCATAATTTTTCATTAATTTCATGGAGTGATTATGTAACTATAAAAGGAGGGTTTATCTTTTTGTTTTGTACACACGCAATTGGAATGAATAAAATCACTCTATAATATATTCTCTCATTTTATTCTTTATCTTGCATTGCATCTTTATTTGTATTGCTGGCTAATAGCTTTTTTTTTGTTTAAACCATCCGGTTTTTTATGACCGCATTGGATACTTATACTGCATTCAACATTTCTAACTTTTATTAGTTGATATACGTGTGAATGATAACACAATCCTTTGATGTATTTTTTTAATTATTAATGTTTGTTAATCTTTAAGTGTATATTAGAAATTATTGATCCTTATGTTTTAACATGTTTATATTATTTTTTCATAATATTACAGATGTTGAATATAATTTGAAACTTATCAACAACTACAAAAGGTATAAGGTTTGTACACTTAACTATACACATTAATATATATATTTAAAGTTAACAAACAAATAATTAACTTTCATAAATAACATTAATTTTATAAGGCTGCCTCATCTTAAAAAAAATCAATTCATATTTTTTTATCAGTTTCATCAAGTGTAAAGTAAGAAAAAAGAATAATATAAAAATTATTTTTTCAAAGCCTTGTGAAGCGTGGTTCTATTTCGTAGTATTTATATAAAGTTGGGACGATAAGAGGTGATGTGACATCACTATTTATCATTTTTGTATATTTTATATTATCTAATAAATAGAGAAATTTTCTTTCAGATTTAGTTTTTTATTTTCTTATAATTAATTTGACTGTTATTAAATAATCAATATGTAACAGTTCATCAAAAGACCCACTATCTTCTCTAATTGAAACCTTTTTTTATCATAAATTAAGTAATAATTTATAAACATTTTTAATCACTCTTTTCCTCTGTCTCACCTTAATTTATAAATTGCAATGCTCACCTCTCTCGGATTCACTTCCGAAGAAGGAAACATACTCAGAGGCAACTATGATGCATTTTCTTCTCCTTCTCTAGGTGGCCTCGCGGTGATATATCAGCCTCAAGTTTCCAAGGTTTTGGCTTAGACAAGGTACATCTATGCCACTTCTATTTCCGTGGTGTTAATTTAGCTAATGCAATTTAAAATAATTAAAAAAGTCTTTTTGGTTTTAACTTTACTTTATTTTTTTCATTTTTTTTGGAAGTCTTGCCTCTTAATCGAATAATATAAATCGTTAAAAGTAAAATAAAAAAGAATAACACTAAATTCTTTTTTTAAAGTCACGCAAAGCGCGGTTCTATTTTCTAAAAATACAATATAAGAATGCAGCCAATTGCTATGGTTCTCAAAAATTTTATTTTTAAAAAAGTTAAGGCAAACGTAAGTTATAACTTACAAAATATTTTAAATTAATAAAATTGATGCTAATTTATTTGTATTAAAACATCAATTTTTTTTTCTTTCATTTCAACTCGATGAGATTTCTTTTTCTTGAACTTAGTTTTGTTTATACTTACTTTCCATGTTTAGATATGTTACACCATAGTATACTTTTCTATCTTAAAACTTTTCTATCTTAAAATCAAATTATATTAAATCAATTTTTCAATTACAAAATAAGTTCTTCAATTTTGCTGCTTGACTAAAATCATTTTTAAAAGTTTTTCGCAGCTAATTTGGTACTAAGAGAATATAACACTCTAACAACATTTACTGGCATGAATTTGGCATGTCTAATTCATTTCTAAAAAACAAAAAATGACTGGTAATCTTGATTTGTTGCCATTCCTTTGCAAATAAAATAATAAATGCCCTATTAATTGTTTGCGAAGCACTAAATATTTAAGTAAACTAAAACTTCCATTCATTTAAACAGATGTAATAAGACAATTAGAATTTTTCACAAGCTTTTGACCAAATAGCTTCAAAAAATTATATCAATTTACAGCTTCCACAAACTAGACTCCAGCTGCTGCTCATTTTAGATTTCAATTGTCCACAGATTAAAAAAAAAATTCAAATGACATTAGAAAACACAATGCAATCCACAAAATAAACAACAATATTTAGCAGAAAAAAAACAATATTTAGAATTTCAAATGCATGATCCAAAATTCTTAGGTTGGGATCAAATAAATTTGGTTTTCAACAGAAAAATTCATACTTTTAATCTAAAATAAACACAAAAACATATTTTCATTTCACATATATTTTTTAAGGGATTTATTGACAGCAATATTCAAAATATAGAAATTACTCTCGACTAGCATAATTGTTCGATGCAACTGTTATATCTACTCTCATTTAACGATCAAGTGATCTTTGAAATAAAGAGAAGGATAACAATACATCAAGAATCAGCAAGATCAAAATTCCATTTACCCACAAATTCATTTTAACTGGTACCAAGTAATATAAAATTAAACAATATGGCATGTAGATTATCATATCAAAAATAAAATTGACATTTAAGCAACTACACTATGGGGAAATAAAAAAAAATCAAATAACAGGTAAATGATTCTTTATTTTAAAATAGTAACTCAATCATATTACATGTTACAACTATAATCCAAGGAATCAAGACAGGTAACAAAATCCAATAAACAGTAAAGCAAATAAAATTAAATCCAACAATCAAATAACTATAATTTCAACTTAAACATTAAAGACTATGCAAGTTTTAGATCATTAAAATATCCCCTATAACTAAAAAAAATGATAATCAATTACATTGGCAAAAATACTCAATTAAAATTGAATCTTCTTTGCACATGCTGAAACACTAGTAGAAGTTCCCATCAATAATATCACTGAAATATAATTGAAACTTTAGACATTACAGAATTAGTTAAAAATGTACAAAAAAAGGAGTAGATTACTTCACAATTCCTAAGATATTGTAATACCACGAAGACAACAAATTAAAATAACAAGAGTTCAATCTCTAATTTTCTACCATTTCCATTCCTGCTATGATTATTGTTTCATATCATATTTTTATTTACTCCTATGTTTAAAAAAAACTATAAACAGCATATCAAAATCCTCCACATGAAAAATTAAAGATAAAAACTCAAAAAAATGGAAAAAGAATGAAAAATTGAAGAGGCTGCAATAAATGACTGAACAGGGACAACATTAATTTCAGGAAGCAAACAAATGTTTATGCATAACAATTTAAGAAATATTAAGGAGCCACAAAACAAAGCCATCACAGCTAATTCAAATAATCAAAACCATATCTCAATCCATAAACAATGACACAATGACACAAGAGGTTACATAAAATTTGAGGAAAAAAGAAAAGACCAATGTGCCATAAAAGGATATTCCCAATATTCCGAATTATTTAGAGACTAAAAACTAAGGACAACGAGCATAAAACTGCCAGTAATGACATTTGATAAGCATGTTCAGGGCATTACCCAAGTGATATTAGCAAAACTAAATCTTGATAAAACATTTCCAAAGACAAAGAGATCAAATACAATGGCAACAATGTCCCCTCACAACCCATGTAAGCTACGGATTTGAACTGTAGACCTCTTCTACTATACCAAAAGAAATCAAAATAAACACGATCCCATTTTTTAGATCAAACATGAAATTGAGAACTATATAAAGAAAAAAAATTAGTAACTAAGTACAAAAACAATATGCACTGCCGCTCAATCAAAAAAATAAAAACCAAAAGTAAAAAAAGCAGGTAACAAGATAAGGTTACATGTCCGTTTCAATGGGAATAATGACTGTCAGGGCAAAGAGATCTCCCTGAAAAGCCTCACGTGGTATTCTGATGACTCATAGATGCTAAGCAACGGATGAATATGGCGGGAATGATTAGGGCTTAGATTATTATTATTTGTTGATTTTTTAAAAAAAACTAAAATAATTTTTCACTTATGCAGTTTAAAAAGCCAGGCTGTAGGAAATCACAATTCAAGAAACATTGACAAAAAAAAGGGTACGTCACCCAAGGTTTCTGGATCAAAGACCAAATCATTAGTACGCTAGTTTGTGAGCTAAAGGCATATAAACTGGCTCAACTTGGTGGTGTAAACAAGTAATTGAAGGAACCAATCAAAGAACTGTAATTTCATCTTAAATTTATCCAATTAAATAAAGAGAAATTTAAAAACTTATATAAACATGCAAGAATTTGTGAAATAAGGAATGAAGAGAGAGGAAAGAAGAGTTAGATCTATAAAATCCTTGCATTCTTACTTAAATACACATTAAAATTAAATCTCAGTTTTGTAATACCAGAAATTAGTAACAAGCCTCATCCGAATTCTGTTGTATTTCCCACTTTAGATCGTTTTCTAGTACGTTGTACGTTTATGCTTGGCCTTAATGATTACCATGGTCAGTAAAGAATAGGTGAAATAAAATAATTGAACTTAAAAGCACTTGTTAGAAAGAAATGGATGCTAAATTACTAATACTGGCCAACTAAGGCACTTACAAGACACACCTAAAGATCCATGGTCATGCTTATTTCATATATTATTAAAAAAAAATGTGTGTGTGTTTTTTCAGTTTTTTGTTTTAATAACACATCATCACTGATAAAACAAATCTCAACAACCAAGTCTATAACACATCATCACTGATAAAAGAAGCCTCAACAATCAAGCCTACACAAACAACAATTTATGAAGACCAAAATAATACAGAATTACAGATAAGCCTACATAACCCAAACGAAGCACTTTTGGTTTGATAAAATAAGAATTTAGGCATTAAATCATTTGTAAATTAAGATGCAAAATATCAAGTGCACAATCAATTTACGTCTTCTAACTATAATGCATAGGAATAAAACTTTGTATCATTTAGAGTACCAAAATTCCATCTTGAAGATGCAATTAAAGTGAACGACTCAAAACAAATTAAATCAAACTCTAAACTAATTAAACATCCATTAAATTGAAATCTAACCGTAGTGTCAAAATCAAAGCAAAGAATTTTAGTGCTTTAAGTGAGTAACAGAGGAAATACCTAAATTTCGAGAATCAAAGTTGATGAAAGCTGAATGGATTCTGTATGTTCTTCGTTCTTCAAGAATTAAAGACGAAATTAAAAAATGAGTGTCGAATCACTAATTAGAAGTTATTATTAAAAAGAAATTGATGAGATTTTTGTTCTTTACTGTTAGAAAGGAAAGAGAGCAACCTTCACCTTTGATTCAACTCGCTAGTGTAGGGTTTGTGTGCAGAGAGAGTTCGTCGAGGAAAGTGACAAGATAGTGAGGGCTGGTGAGGTGGTGGCTGATACGAAGGACGGCGATGGCGACGGCAACGGAGTACCGTTGGAATGGAGACGACGCGAATACTAGGATGGTGGCTGGTTTGTTGAGCGTGGCTAAGGCGAGGGGCTACGGTTTTCAGGAAGAGAAATTATAAACCGATCACCTATTTTTTTCACATTTTTTTTAAATATCTAATTCTTAATTTTTTTTTTCTGAAATCCACTCAAAATTATATTATTTATATTTGTCTACTTCTATCTTCAAACTGTTAAAAAACCTAACAGAATATTATATAAATAATTTTTTTACCTCCAAATATAAAAGGACAATTATCCACCAACTACTTCTTTTTTCACATTTTTTAAAAAATACACAATTTTTATTTTTATTTTTACTTAACTCTACTTGAACTTATATTGTTTTACACCTATCCACTTCTATCTTCAAATAATGTCATTGTGAAATGACAATTTTACTCTTATGATGTCAGCAAAACTCTAACAGTGTTATAACGGGAGTGGACCAATGAAAAAAAATATTAACTTCAGGTGGAGCACTGCAAAAAAAAAAAAATTTATGTATTTTTGAAAAAAGTTACAAAAAATAGGTTGTTGGTGGATAATCACCCTTTCCACAATGTGAAGTACTAAAGTGTTTATATTTTCAGGGGAAAAGAAAAATCATATCAAGTTTTCAATTTTATATAGGAAAAAATTTCAAAAAAATTAAATTTTAATAAATCATTTTTTCATATTGGTGGTAGTTTTACCGCCAAATCAAACCTTAATATATTTCATTCTAAATGTTTATTATAGTAATATAAATAAATAAAATGTCAACAAATTATTAATACAAATAAATTCAATAATATTATCCTTATACAATTGGAAACATAATTTATATTCGATCTGATGACTTATTTTTATGTGTTTATATTTCAATGATACTTGATTTTATAATCTACCAATATTGTAATAATTTTGTAACACTAATAAATGAATTGAACAACACTTAGTATACAAATAATATAACGAAATATAATATTGCACATTAATCAAATAATTTGATTTAATTTAAAAATGTTTCTAAATTATTCAATATTAGTAGTATTTAGATTGTAATTACCCAAGGTTATGACAAAAAAAGTACATTGATATCTCATGATTTAGTGAAACTGTTACATAAATCTTGTTTTGAATAATTATGTTCATATGGAATATCGGTGGGTCACTTTAACTAAAGGGCATAATTGTCTAAAAAGAGGCATATGTGACTATTTTTTAAAATAATGAGGGTCTTCAAGACAATCTTACAAAACACGGGCTTGTCGTTATCTCTTTTTCTAATATTTACAATGTAATGTGAATAAGAATTTTAATAATAATTAGCAATATTACTCACCACTAAGAGAACGGTTGGATGATTTCTTTATTTATTGCTATCGAGTTAAACTTATAAGAGACTGTAAGAGTTAAAATGTTATATTTGGCCTCTCCCAACCATACTTTTAAACTAATAATATTAAATTAACAATATTACTTTAAAAAAAGTCATATTTAGTTTAATCAAATTAATATTGACCAAGTGCTAGCCATGATAGTTATTAACAACATTAAAAAAGGAAAAGGCTTAGTGTATGAATTATGATATCATTAATCACAATAACACTAATAAAAATAGATTAAAAATTAACAATACAAATGTAATTGTCCATTACGAGTATTCACAAAAATTATTGTGACTTAAAAATAGTGAATAAATAAAATCATAAAAATAATACATAATATAATGAATAAATTAATTAATTTCACATTAATTTCTATGAATTAATTTACACAAGAGATTGTTTGTGAGTATTTTTTAAAAATTCATACATTAGATGTTTTATACTTTTCTAATATACAAATATTATAGGTCTAAATATTTATACTGCATTGTATTATCTATAAATTGATAAAATATTCTGATAAATTTTTTATGTAAAACATTCTTAACTTTATAATGTAATATTAAAAATTAATTGGTCATTTTATTAATTTATATTTAAATACTATTCTAATTAGTATAGTAGTCTCATATATTTCACGTACATTTTCATGTTATTCGGGGAAAAAAGAAAAAAGAAAGTAGTGTATTTTCAGGTCAAATTGAGGGGTTCTTTGGTAGTGTTCTACTTTGAAATGATTAGTTTGATATTCAGTTGAAATGAGGGTAGCTGTATGATAATTACCTTTAACATTTACCTGTTTCATAATTGTCCATCGGTGGCCGGTTACATCGGCAATATTAAAAAAATAAAAATAAAAACAACTGCATGACTGACAGAACTGTATTACAGCCCGACCCCTTTTAATAATATGACTAAAATTTTATTATTTTTATTTTAATTTATTAATCATCAATCTCGGAGTAAATTTTAGGAAAAATATTCACCGTCTACCCATTTTTTACATCTTTTTTAAAAATATACAATTCTTTCATTTTTTGACTGGAATTCACCTAAAGTTACATTTTGTTTCACTTTTCCACGTCCGTTTGGGGTCCGTTAAGAAAACTAACGGAAACTTAAAAAAATATCATTTTACCCCCAAAACGAAAATTACAATTTCACCCTAAAAATGCCAAAAATAATAAGATTTAATGATGAATATCATTATTGTTATGTTAATGAGATACAAAAAAATCTTAACTACTAGAGATTATAACTTAATGAATAATAAAACTCTACTTATCTTAAATTCAATTGATGGTTTGCGAGATTGGACTATTTTTAATACTACTGTTATAATTTAGCATTCAAATTACAGACATATTTAAAAAAAAACCTGCATTGGATGGTTGTGGAATTAATTTCTTTATTGACTAATGGGAAAAATAATTAGATTTAATCTGATTATTTTTAGTAATTTTTAAGGTAAAATTGTAATTTTTGTTTTGGAGGTAAAATGGTCATTTTTTTAAGTTTCCGTTAGTTTTCTTAATGAATTTCAAACGGGAGTAGAAAAGTGAAACAAAATATAACTTTAAATATATTTCAACTAAAAAATAAAAAAATTATATATTTTTAAAAAAATATAAAAAATAGTGAACGGTGGATATTTTTCTTAAATTTTATCACGAAAAAATCTTAAAATGAGGGTTCGCTCTCATTAATTCACCTTAACAAAAATTCTTTTAAAAAAAGTGCGTGTCAAATCAGCATTTATTTGATCACGAAAAAAAGTTTAAAAATGAGAGAACGCTCTCGTAAAATCACCTTAACAAAAAAAGTGTATGTCAAATCAGCATTAATACCGCCGTCAGGAAGAATTTTATTGCTGATTATTATTAGAGGGGTACAAACATCGACCCCCCAAAATTCTAACAACTTTGAATTTTGAGGTTGATTATTAAACAGAGGTCCAACCACATCCAACGGCTGATGCTGCAGTCTGTACCTTACAGAATCTGTAACGTAGTTTTGTCCTAAACAGAGACACGGACTGAACATTTATAAAGACACTTTAATTTGAACGTACATCCTAATTTAGGATACTACGAGCACAACGTGCAACTGGCACACCCACAAGATCCTGTGCTCTTGGAGATGCTAATCCTGGGCGTTCAGTCATATCAACCACACCATCGGGACTCGTTACTTTGAAATTGAAGCACTGAATCATAGCTGCTAGAGTTGCTGGCAACTCTTGCATGGCTAAAGAAAGGCCAGGGCAGCCTCTTCTCCCAGTTCCAAATGGCAGGAATTGGTAATGCAATCCCTTAACATCAATCTCACTATTTGACTGTGATAAGAACCGTTCTGGCTGAAATTCCAATGGGTTCTTCCAAATTTTGGGGTCCCTACCCATGGACCAAAGGTTCACAAACAACAGAGTGCCTTTAGGAATTATGTAGTTGCCAATTTTACAGTCTCTACTGCTTTCCTGCTAATCAATGGAATTGGTGGATGAATCCGAAATGATTCTTTAATGATGGCTTGAATATAGGGGAGATGAGGAACGTCAGATTCTTGAACAAGCCTGTTTCTTCCCACAACTTGATCAATCTCTTGCTGTGCTTTCTGAAGCACCATTGGATGGTTTATGAGCTCTGCCAATGACCATTCCAATGTCGTGGATGAAGTATCTGTGCCAGCAGTGAGGAAATCCTAGACAGATAGCAACAAAGATGCTACATGTTAGGTAAAAAAATTCTAAAAAAAAATATGTGTTGCTTCCTATTAATCAAAAGCAACAAAACATTGTTAGAACGAGGAGATTCATTGTTATAAAGTTAAGATTTATTTGTTTATTAGTTATTTTTTATGTTAGCGTTTTCAAGTTGATGCTTTTGTTAAAGATTTGATTTATGGTCCATTTGGTACTACTATTGAGAAATTGTAGCTTAAAAATCATGGCAAATACTTGTAACTATAAATTTTAGTTAAGGCAGTTTTATCTATTAGTTATTTGATAAAAAAAAAGTTAAAATATTTACTAGTTTTGTCACAAATATATTTAAAATTGTATTTATGTCAAATTTTATTTCACAGCTATAATTTCTTTTTGACACCTCAATATTAAACAAACCTTTGATTAGATATGAGACTTCTAATAGACTTAAATCATATTCACATTTAAGATGTGGTAACTACTAAATAGATCTATAGGAATAAGAGCACGAAAATGCAAATAATTACTCAAATTGTTTTAAAAGTATTACACCATTTTCACCATCAATTGCATAAATGACACATTAATAATTAATGCATTGATGCCACGTCAATGAAGACATACATACGGTACAATTGACAATATATATCAGTTAAATATAGATGACTATTTTTAAAGATGATGTTAAAAGAGACAAATATAGGTAATTAAGAAGCAACTTTAGGGGACATCTTTGTAAAATTAAATATAGGTAATATGAATCCCGTAGCTTTCGAACCGCAAAAAATAGAAAAAAGAAACCAAAGTATTTTCCTAAACAAATGAACAGAGACTTTATTTACCAAATAATAATAATAATAAATAATAATCTTACTAAGTTACATCCACTACAATTTACATGAACTTAAGATTATTATTTTTTTAATATCACTCAATTATTACTTGTCAAACAATCAAAAACTTATAGAAAATTAATTTTGAGTAAGTTGTAAGATAAAAACAATGTAACTTAGCAGCCTTAACAAAAACATTAATAACAGTTAATAAATAAATAAACAAATAAATAAATAAAGCATGTGAAACTTGACTTACCAAACATAGGGCTTTGATGTGATCTCTAGTTAACTTGATCTCCGAATTCGGATTCTCCAGAACATCGAGCAAAATATCAAGCAAATCCTTCACTTTCTCCTCACTTTCCTTCTTCTCCTTCCTTAATTTTTCACGATTTGTTATGATATTCTCCAGCAGCGAATCGTACCGTCGATGAATATCCTTGAATCTCCTGTGAAAACCCTGAATATCAAAGCTTTTGAAAATCCAAATAATGTCAGAGATATTAACCTCGCCAAAAATTTCAGTCACTTCACGAGCCAGGGTTCTACACTCTTCAGCCTGACCCCCCTTACTTGAACATCGAATGCTCAACATCATTTGAGATATTATATTGTTTGCAAATTTCAACAATTCATCTGTAATATTAACACTTTGGCCAGATTTAGACTTCTCAAATAGAAACCGAATAAGCTCGCGCAACTCATTTGTTCGAATAGGAAGAAACTGGCAAAGGGTTCTGCTGCCCAACAGCTCAACTGCAGTCAGCTTTTTCATGAATTGCCAATATGGGCCATTGGGAGCAAAAGCAAAAGAAGAGTTATATGTAAGGCATTCAATGGCGGCAGAGCTCTTCCGAGCGGCAAAAGTAACATCATTTGTTTTGAGAAGCTCTTTGGTTACATCAGGAGAAGAAGTTACAACCCCTAGGACAGAGCCTATGCGTATGGACATCAAGGGGCCATAGCGAGATGAAAGCTTGTGAAAAGAATGGTGAAGGGAAGGGCCGAGGAGATGGAGGTGCCCGACGATCGGCAAGGCCCACGGGCTTGGTGGCAGTCGCCGTGAGTGTTTGATGGCTTTCAGCACTAGGGCGGACAAGATGAAGAGGGAAGCATAAAAAATCAGTGGTTGAAGTGTAATGGCTAGAAAAGATCTATAGGCTTCTTGGCCACTGCCGTTGAGATGAGCGGACAACATGCATTTATATATGTTTCAATCATGGGAAATTTCAACAATGTGCCTAATGTTGTTTTAAATGTAATTAACTTTAGTAAATATTAATGTCTAGGTAATTGCTAAGTTACTGTTGGTGTAACTCATACCTTTTTGAAAATAATACAAAAAACAATAATAAATTATGAGACCCATATGTGTTATTCAGTACTGTAAGTTAAATAAGTAGTGACTTTAGTTACATAAGCAGTGACTCAGCAAATGTGGGCACATTGGCAACCCATACATTAGTTAGGCCGACAACTTCTGCCCATGGACTTTCAACTCTTTGCAAAACAGAATATAAATTGTGTAAATGAAATATAAGATAAAATAAATAAATTAACATAAGAGTATTAAATTGGTATATTACTAGTAAACTAAAAAAATTATAAATGTAATATAAAACTTGTAAATCAATATATATGAAGTATAAAAATAAAACATAAATTGTGGAAATAGAATATAAGACTTATAAATAGAATGTAAAATAAGTAAATCAACATAAGAGTGGTAAATTGATGTATTATTGGTAAACAAAACAAAAACTTATAAGTATAATATAAAATTAATTTGTAAATCAACATTAAGTGTAAAATAAAACGTAAATGATGTAAATAGAATATAAGACTTGTAAATGAAAGTTAAATTAAGTAAATTAACATATGAGTAGTAAATTAATTTATCATTGGTAAATAAAACAAAAACTTTTCAATATAACATAAAATTTGTAAATTAACATTAAGTGTAAGATAAAACATAAATTAAATAAGTAAAAGATAAGACTTGTAAATAGAATATAAACAAGTAAATTAACATATGAGTAGTAAAATGATGTATTATTGGTAAACAAAACATAAACCTACCGATGTAACATGAAACTTATAAATCAACATTAAGAGTAAAATAAAAACATAAATTAAGTAAATAAAATATAAGATTTGTAAATAGAAAGTAAAATAAGTAAATTAATTTAAAAGTGGTAAAATAATGTATTATTGGTAAACAAAATATAAACTTACAGATGTAACATAAAACTTATAAATCAACACTAAGTGTAAAATAACATATAAATTATGTAAATGAAATAGAAGACTTGTAAATGAAATGTTAAAAAAGTAAATATAATAAGAGTTATTGAAACAACTAAAAAATTACAAATGTAAAATAAAAACTCATTATAATAGTCAACTTATATATTTACTGTTTTGATTTCTAATTTTGAATAATGATAATTTTAGGTTTATGTAATAATTTGATGATATATGTGAAATTATTTGTAAGATAGGTGATTTACATTCTTCTAAACCTTCTCAACAACAACCGCAAATGATCTTTTAGTATAAGTAAGAAGCAAAGTTTAAAAATACATGAAATACGTATAAAACTAAAAATTAAATCCAAATTTACTGATAGTTGATATGTGTCTAGTAATATAATTTGTTTTGTATTGATTCACATTATGAAAAATAATTTTACTTAATTAACTTGTATAGTAAACAAATACCATGATAGAAAATTAAAAAAAAGTTTATATATATCCTAGCATGAATATAGAATTTATGATTAAACCAATTTAATAAATCTTATTCTAAATGTTTTCAATATAATTTTTTTTTGTTTTCAATTGATGATTAATTTTTTTTCTTTGCTTAAATAAATAAACTATTATTAAACTAAATTTTAATGTCTGTTTACAAATTTTATGTTATTTTTATCGATATTTATTTTGTTTATAATTTTAAAACAACATTATACCGCTCTGATATTAATTTACGGAGGAACCTTTTCAATTGTTGCAACTCAATTATTTCATAGTACACAGCCAATGGTGGAAGGACACACATACACATGAGAGAGAAATTGCTTACCAAATGCACCCTTTTGTGGAGCTGGCTAAGGTGCGACTGTTAGGTAGAGCGTCTGCAACGTAGCGTTATCCAGTCATCAGTTATTGCGGTTGCTAACCTAAAATTTGGATCTGACTAGATCTACACTATCTTCAGTCTTTTACCTGTTAAGTCTCTGGTTTGACATTTTGGCAGTTGGTACTCATTTATGCACTCCATTAATTGCAATTTCATTTACTTCTAAGTCAAGCTATTATTTTTAATTCTCTTTATTTTCATATGGAGCATGAGCTCATTTCGTATTAAGAAAATAAAGATATAAATCAAATTCCTAGGATGCATTGTTTCTACGTTTGTCCTACATCTTCATTAACTACTATGATGTGGGGGTTTGGTTTGGGAAATCATGTATTTCCGGCAAAATTAGCAGAGTTTGCCTTGAGGTCAAGTAATACTATTTGGGCTAGGGCATGGTAACTTAACATATTACCAAGTTAGGTTTGACCAAAAAGATACTGAATTTGACTCCCTTAAAAGTGAATACACACAAAGCGAAATTCGAGGCCTGTCTTTGATCTATATAAAAGCCAAAAAGATGAGGTTTTCTTTTTTAAGTCACACTCCAATTTATTGATATCTACAATAACATAAATTTACTCATAAATCAATTGTGTGATATAATTTCGACGTTAAAGCATTAAAATGAATTGATTCTTTTTTTAAATATTTAAAAAAATTAATTTCCAAAATACTCACAAAATGACTCAAACTTTTAATCTTGAGAATAAAATGAGAAGTGCCTAAGGACCAGTTTGGTAATACTATAATTTTTAAATTAATTATTGTTAACTATACTGTAAAAATAATTAGATGTGAAGAGAATCAATTAAATGTTTGGTAAAATTTATTTTTAAAAATACTTTGAATTTTAAAGGTAGTCGTATGTGAATGGTAAATTTTATATTTAAATTGTTATAAGAATATAAATATTAGATTGGACATAATGTTGAATAAAATTTATTTTACATATTTATAACCATGTGTATAAAATATTTTTTATTGTGTATATAATAATTGATAATTAAAATAAATATTATATAATATTAATTTTAAGTATAAAAATTATTTTTAAAATCAAATTTTAAAAAATTACTCCATTTCAATTTTTCCAAATTCGTTGCAGAATGAGATAATTTTACTAAAAGTAATTTTTTAAAAATTCATTAAAAAATAAATTAACTTTTAACTTTTTTTAAAGGAATCCCAAACGAGTTCTAAAAGTGCTACTTCACATCCTACACGTGGGTGCTGCTAAGTTACAGATTCTGTAACTTCCAGCTCACCCAAAACAAATTTTACAGAACCCCTGAATCGTTTGAATAGCAACACTTAAGAGGTGTAAAGAAATTGGGTGGTTGTATGTTACAGATTCTGCAACATAGAAAGGTCCCCTACACGTATCATTGATAATATTAATATGTAGGACCTATATATGTCCGAACTGTTGAACATTAATTGTTGATAGTCATCACGAAGCATTTCAAAAGAAAGAATATAATTGACCCACGACATCACCATACAGCATTGATAGCAACAAAAAAATTGACCCGTGTACCGTAATAACACCATTCATGACCACACTGAATCCTGCACAAATTTGGTAGATCTTTGCCCTTTGTATATGGACACTGTTTCACCACGCAACGCAATTATACCGTAGTCATTAGAGCTCCTTTAAAAAAAAAATTAATATTACTTAACAAAATCTATTATTGTTGTGAATCTATGTGGGAAGAATCCTAACAATTACAAAACAGTTGGAAATAAGATGAAATAAAAGGAATGAAAAGAAATAAGATGGAGGTAATTTCAGAGAGAATCAAGCTTTTCAGTAAGCTTCTGTTAACTCTTTTGCTTATTATCGAAAATTGCATATATGTTCTGTTAAAAACAGCGGAGGACTAAATTGATCAAAACAAAACCTACTTAGGTAATAGCAGAAGTTTGTTAAACTAAAGGATTTTATTGATATTTAACATGAGGGAGACTACAACACTCACGGTCCACTCTTCTTTCTTTCTATTATTTTTTCATTCTTCACGTAATCCAAAAAAAAAATTCATTCTTCACTTGATACTTACAACAAAGACCTTAGAGGTATTTACCTAGAACTAATATAAACCACACAAATATTAAATTATAAAAAATATGAAAATCATATTTTATAAGTATCTCCAAATATTCAAGAAACATCTAAACTTAAATATTTTTACCTCCATTAGATTTTTTATATTAGAAATATCTCTTATTCTCTACACAATTCTTAAATCTTCCATGAATTAGGCTTTGAACTTGGGATTTGACAAATGTAATTGGATTAGATCATGAAATTGGTGTTGGACATTTAACACTCCCCCTGAACACCAACTTTCATCCTTCAATTCATATTGAATTGCTGGTGGAACTCTTTAAATTTCGTGGTACTAAGACCTTTTGTAAACAAAACCGCAACTTATCTTGCAAGACCTTTTTCCCTAATGAAATAATAATGCACCTTCACATGCTTAGTTCTTGCATGGAAAATTGAATTTTCTACCAAGCTGATTGCCAATTGACTATCATAATATAATGGTACTACATAATCTACTGGTTGGTGTACGTCCTTCATTAACTGCATCAACCAAGTACTTTATTAAGCTGCCATCATTGCTGCTCTATAATTTGCTTCTATGGTTGACAATGATACAATTATTTGTTTCTTACTGCACCAAGAAACTACTTCATATCCAATTCTGAAAATATGCCTAGTAGTTGATCTTCTTGAATCATGATCTCCAGTGCAGTCAGCATCACAATAGCTAGTCAGCTTGCAACTTTCATCATTCTTGTACAAAACACCAAAGTCGGTTATACTTTTCACATATTTCAGTATTTGTCAAATTACCTCCAAATAAGGCTTCTTTGGATTTTACATCCACCGATTCATTCATCCACCTGATATGAAATGTTTGGTCAAGCGAGCATTAGTAGATTAAACAACCTAACAATTGTTGACTCATTATTCTATCTTGTAAATCTTTGCCTTCATGTATGCACGATTTTGCATTGACATCCATTAGAGTTGAGATTGGTTTGTATTCCAAAATTTCAAACTTCTTCAACAAGTTTTTGGCATATTTTTGTTGGCAAATAAATATCCCTTCTTTTGTTTGATCAACCTCTAGACTAAAAAAATGCTTAAGTTGATCAAGTTCTTTCATCTGAAAGCGAACATATAAGTTCTCTCTTGTTCGTTGAATCTCTTCTTCATCATCAACTATAAGAATCAAATCATCAACATACACCAATATAGTTGCGAACTTTCCTTTACCAGCATTTACGAAGAGGCTAGAATTTGCATATGCCACTGAATAAACCACTCTAAGTTAAAAATTCAGCAAACTTACCATTTCATGCCCTTAGTGCTTACTTTAAACTGCAAAGTGACTTTCTCATCTTACATACATATTTCAGATAAGCTTTGTTCTCAAATCCTCTAGGTGGTTCATGTAGATCTCCTGATCCAATTCTCTATGTAGAAAGGAAATTTTACATCCATCTGCCACAATTTTCATTCATCGATGGCTGCAAGTACAAGTAGGACTCTTACTGTTGTAAGCTTTGCCACCGAACTGAACGTTTCATCATAGTCTATCTCGTATTTTTGTGAGAATCCTCGAACTATCAACCAAGTTTTGCACCTTTCAATTGAAATATCGGAGTGCTTCTTAATCTTGTACATTGATTTGTAAGATATTGGTTTTACATCCTTTGGTTTTGGAACCGAATCCCAAGTCTGATTTTGCTTAAGTGCGAAGATTTCTTCCTTTATTGCCTTCATTTAGGGGTGCTTACGGATCATATTTTGTGGATTATGCATCAATCTATATTCGATCCATGATTTTGTGGATTATAAATTTTCAATCCTTGGATTGGTGAAATCAAATCCAAATCTAATCCATACATCTGCAAATCATATGTGAATTTAATCCAATCTATATTCAATCCATTATTTTGTGGATTGGTTTGTAAATTAAAATTTTTTAATTTTGTCCAACCTATGGACTAATTAAATAAAAAATATAATATAAAAATAATTTTATTACCAATCAAATTCAAAATTGAATAGATTTAAATAAATTTATTATTTAAATAAAGGTAGAATAATATATTCAAAGTTTCAAAATATAACACTGAATAGAAAAGATCACATTTGTTTAGATCAATACATGAAAATTAACTAAAATTATGAAAATTAACTGTTTAAGAAGCTATATTTGTTTATTTAGATATCCAACTACTTAATTTTTTATTTTATATTATTATTGGATAAGATATAATATGGCATTGGCATAACTATATTTTAACTTACTTATTCATTATTAAGTAGTAATGCCATATTCACAATTTTTTTTTAATTAAATAATTTTTTTGTGGATTCGCAGATTTTTGCAGATCAAATAGATTAAGTAGATCGGATTAGATTCTGAACACCTCTATGGCTTCATCCAATGAGAATTATTTATTGTTTCTTCAAATGTCTTAGGTTCTTTTATTTTTTTTCTTCTTCTGCAACTACTCTATTAGCATACTTGAGATTTGACTTTCTCACTCTTTTGGATCTTCTAAGTTGAGATTCAAGAGTTCTTGATTATGATTTACTTGGTTCTTCATCTTCAATAGGGCTCTAGTAAAGACATGTCTTCCAAGGATTTTACGCCACATCATGCTCGATATCATCATCCCTTGGATCATCAAAATCTTTATGTTCTTCTTGGCTTCGGTGAATTTTGGAAATTCATTCCTTCATTTGATCTTTAATTTCTTTTAAATCTGATAGCTCTTCTTTTTCTAAAGATCACCATAAAGATGTTTCGTAAAACACCAAGTTTTGTATTGTGTAGCACCATCCACTGGGAAGATCACAATATCTCCATCTTTTCCTCTGGCGATCATACCCGACAAAGATACAATGAACCACTTTCTTGTTAAATTTGCTTCGTAAATAGCTTGGCACAAAGACATAGCACACACAGCCGAATACACGAAAGTGGCTAATTGTAGGATTCACATTCCACAACTTCTTATAAGGTGATATAAGCCCTAGTTTGGGTTTAGGAAGTAAATTGATCACGTAAGCTGCCATCTTTATAACTTCGGCCCAAAACCTCCCTGGTACATTCTTCGCATGTACCATACTCCAACAAATCTTCACAAGATACATGTTTTTTTATTCTACTATGCCATTCTGTTGTGATATGTTGGCACAAGTGAACTGATAACGTATCTTCTAGTCTTAAAGATATTGGATAAACTTATGTGATGTATACTCTTCTCTATTGTTTGTTCATAGACAACAAACCTTTTTTCCTACTTCTCCTTCTACTATGTCTCTAAATTTCTTAGACTTTAAAAAAGTTCATATTTTTCTTCATTAAAAAAAAGACATAACTGGAGAAGTCGTCAATAAATGTGACCATGTATCGTATGTCATTGATAAAAAGTTGCTTGATAGGCCCAAACACGTCAAAATATATCAACTTTATTGTTATATTGCTCTAAACTTCGACTCCTCATATGGGAGTTGGTGAGCCTTGTCATATTGGCACCAGTACACATGATAACTTTATGAAATGAGAGTTATCATGACACTTTTAAACTTAAATCAATATTATTTAGAGAGTAAATAATGTGTTTTCATTGCATTTTTGTTACATTTTCCATAAATATTCATTTTAGTTTAGACTGAATAAGTTTTGCTTAATTTAAAGTAATTTGTGCTTAAATTGTGTGTATAATTGTAGGTTTCCAGAAGCTTATAATTCAAGGAAGGAATGTTGATGCAATAGGCTGGCAAAAAGGAGGAAGAACATAGCTACAAAAGAGTTGAAACAAATCTGGAACAGTGCAGTTGCTGTAGATATTGATGTAGCAATCCTGGAACAACGACAGAGAAAATTCCGCGTGGGATACTTGCAGAATTGCGATCTACAGTTTCCTAATCTGACTTATGCACACCCTAGGATTCCGTTTACCCTAATTTTCAATTATAAAATAAGCACACATCATAAGGAAAAGGGAGATCCGTCACCTAAGGAGAAAAACACAAAGAAACAAAAGAAAAACAAGATTCAAGAGAGAGATTAAGGGCTGCACAAGAGGAGAATTTGCAGAAATCAATTGAGAGCTCAATCCTTCTTATTCTTCTCTTGTTTTCTCGTTTTCTTTTTATTTATGGGGATGTGTTTCATGGCTGAAACTTTGTTCTTTATTTTTCTTTTGCAAATCATGAACTAAATTTATTTGTGGTTGAGTTATAAACAATCTTGATAGTTTATTGACTGAATATATGTGTTGCTGCATGTTTGCTGTAGCAGTTTGTTTTGATAATATTTATTTTTATTCATTCTTTCGATTGATCACCCATTTAATGATACAAGTTAGGAGAGAGCCGCAAAATGGCCTATCTTAGTGGAACATATCAGAACAATACTTGATCTTAAATTGAGTTTCCCGGATTGAGTTTTACTTGTGTCCCAAAAAGGTCATGCTTGATTTAAAATTAGTGATGAACTAGACATAAGGATTCACCTTATAGAGTAAATAAAACATAAGTGTGTAATGTTATATCTTATGTTGGCATAACAACTGATCACTATTAGGTTACATATAGATATAAGATATCCAACATGCGACGACTGAGGACACATAAGAATTCTGCCCAGTGCTGTAGCAGATACCGCAGCAACCGAGCCAACCATTAGAACATAGTCAAGACCATTAGGAGAATTTATTCACTCAACTACTATATATTTCCATTATTTTTATCCTTGAGCTTGACGTGATAGTTTACTTTGTTGCATTTATTTATTGCGTTTTTATTTTAATTAGTACATTGGTTTCATTAATTGTTTATTTTATTTTAGCACAAAATCTGCACTGTTAAAATTGTTGTAGCAAATCTGATAACATCAATCCCTGTGGAGATGATCTTGAATACTCATCACTTTATTACTTGTTGTGTACACTTGCACATTGACACCAATAGCATTAGTATTTATATACCAACAAGTTTTTGGCATCGTTGCCGGGGATTGATTGTTAATTGTGATTTGTGAAATTAGTTTTAATGGTGCTAATTTTTTTTATTTAAATTTGTTTATTTTGTTGACATAGGTGATCTAGCAACCCTTGCATGCGCAAATATAAATCTGTTGACTTCCAATTTAATCCAAAAATTGAAAGAACTGCAAGGAGATTGAGAAGAGAGCATCGGGAATTACAAGCTATTGTACCAATGGATGATTTGCAAGATTTGAGAAACTTGAACCGTAGAGAGGGGATACAACCAGTCAATGTACATGAAGGTTTGAATGGACAATGTGTTCAAAGGCAACCAGGGAACAACAACATTATTCACATGGCGAATTAGACCCTGATACAGCCCCCAAAGCTCAGCCATAAGCATTAAATTGTCCCCAATTCTCATACAAAAGCTGGAGACCCAATGACCAACTGAGTCTCGAATAACACTTCCCGCTCTTGCTTCCCAAGTATTTTTACAAGAGCCATCTGTATTTAATTTACACCATGGCTATGGCGGCGGCATCCAACGAATAAAAATCTCCTTTCTCCTCGGCTGCAGGCTTAGACAAGAATTATTAACTCTGTAAATTTCATTAGCTCTCGTCATAGCATCCATATAGATTGTTAAGCTATCCACCAACTTCCCCTCAAAGAAAATATGGTTCCTCCAGAACCACAGCCTCCAAACTACCACATCAAAGATACAATCCCAGGGGAGGGGAGACACAATCTTCCATTTATTCTACAGGTTCCCAGCAATCCATTCACTTAAGTTCGAATTGAAGAAAGTGTTATGACTGGCCATCGGAACAAGCTTACACCAAACCTACTTGATACAGCTGCAATCTCTCAATGCATGGAGGATATCTTCAACCGCACCCCCACACCTATCACAGCCCTTAGGAACATTAATATGACGCCTAGCAAGTTCATCACGAGTCTTTAGTTTCTCATGCATAAGCTGCCAAAGAAAAAGGCATATGGATTGAAGCCCCTTCCAACTCCATGGGAGCTTCCAATTTCTGTCATGATCAGCAGCATGATGATAGCAAAGGGATTCATAAGTTGACCGGACTGTAAACATGCCGCTTGGATCAAAACCCCAGTAAATTTTATTAGCCCCAAGATGAGGAAACGGAGGCATGACAAAAGCAATCTACATGAGAGTACAATGCGGTAGAAAATGCTCAAAGCTCGACCAATTCCATCCCCCATGACCATTCATAAAGTCACTCACAGTGGCATTGATAAGCTCGTGAAGAATCGGTTGGAGGGCAAGGCTGATCAAAGGATATTTCGTAGCCCAACAATTAACCCAGAAGCGAGTTCTAACTCCATCACGAACTGACCAGCGAGCCCCCTGTACTGTTGCCAACCACGTGCTACGAATAGCCCTCTAAATCCAAGAACCCAGTTTATCTAGAAGAGACATTGGTAAGTTGCGAGACTCCAATCCATATTTGGAGTAGAAGACTTGCACCCACAGTTTATCTGAGTTGGAAATAACCTCCCAACTCAATTTCATCAGCAGCGCCTGATTCATTTCTTCCATTTTTTTGAATCCCAGGCCTCCATGTTTTTTCGGCATGCAAATTTTGTCCCACCCCACCATACTCATCTTGTGACTCTTTGAATTCCCATCCCAAATAAATCACCGACAAGACTTGTCGATTTCATGTCTCACTAAAGGAGGAAGTAAGGTCGTTTGCATGGCATAAACAGGCATTGCTTGCAGGACTGATTGTGCCAGAGTGACACGTCCAGCAAGAGATAGACGAGCCACATTCCAACCAGTGAGCCGCTTATCCACTTTATCAAGGATGGATTGATACGTGTATTTATTTACCCGCAAATGGATTAAGGCATTCCAAGATGCCGCTTATCCACTTTATCAAGGATGAATTGATAAGTGTATTTATTTACTCGCGAATGGATTAAGGACATTCTAAGAAAATCACCCAAGTTATTTGTGGCCGAAACTCCCAAAGTCGAGCCTATAATATTTGCATCCCGAGTAGCAACATTTTTAGAGAAGAAAACTTTAGTTTTCAGTTTATTAACTTTTGCTTCAGAACTCCTACAATAATTGTCCGGAACAGCATCAACGACATAAGCTTGATCAATTGAAGCTTCCACAAATAATAACAAATCGTCTGCTAAAAAGAGATGCGTTAAAGGAGTTCCATATTTGGCCAAACAAATAGGCCTCCATCTCCCTTCCATCATCGCTTGGGTTATACCATGACTCAACCGTTCGATGCACAGAACAAAAAGAAAAGGCGAGAGGGGATCGCCCTGACGGATACCTCTTCCCGGAGTGAAAGCCTCTGTCACCTCACCATTCCATAAAATGCTCATACTAGCTGAAGTTACGCATTCCATGATTAGTCTAAATAAGTGAATTGGAATACTAGTTTGTTTAAGTGTATCAAAAATGAAATCCCACCTAAGCCGGTCATAAGCCTTCTCTAGGTCGACCTTAATGGCCATAAATCATTTCCTGCCAGTTTTCCTGCGCATGGAGTGAACTACTCCCTGAGCCACTACAATATTATCTATTATATGCCTCCCAAGAACAAAGCTCGTCTGATTGGGGCCTATTAGATTGGGCAGCAGCGTTTGCAATCGAGAGGCTATAATTTTAGTCACCGTCTTGTAGGCCACTGTGCATAGGCTTATGGGCCTAAACATCTTTAAGCTAGTAGGGTGTTCCTCTTTAGGAATCAAAACCAAGAAGCTACTATTTATCTCTTGCGGCACCTTACCCGTGTTAAAAATATCATGAATAAACCTGCAAAATGACGGACCAATATTATGCCATTGGGATTGATAAAATATTGCGTGTAGACCATCCATACCTGGGGCTTTCAGCAGCTTCATGCTAAACACATCGTTTCGAATTTCCTCCCTCAAAATTGGGGCTGCGGCACCATCTACGTCATGAGAATCCAAGGTTGGGAAAAAGTTTGGAACATGGTAATTCTGATAAATTGCATTTTCACTTTTAAATAGGTCAGAAAAATACCCCACTGCATGCCTCCTTATATCTTCCTCATCATATAACCAATTCCCTGAACAATCTCGGATGGCGTCAATTCTATTCAGCCGCCTTCGAGCAATAGTTTTTTGGTGGAAACAATTCGTATTTCTGTCCCCATATAGAAGCCAATCCTTTCGAGATTTCTGAAGCCAAAGAATTTCCTCCTGATTCATCACCATTTCGAGCTCATTTCGCAAGCGGGCTTCTAATCGTAACAAACTGCTAGAGCTATAATTGTCTAGAGTGGCTTGAATTCCATTAATCCGAGCCATAAGCTGGCGTTTTCTTTGAAAGATATTCCCAAAATGAGAAGCTGCTGCACTATAGTGGATTTGTGGATTCCACACCCGTTTAACAAAATTATTAAAATGTTCATGAGTTAGCCAAGCAACCAAAAAGCAGAAAAGCTTGTTCCTCTGGTGGCCGGCCATAACTCTCTCAAACCAAACCAGCACCGGCATGTGATCCGAGGCAACCTTCGGGAGGTGAAGAACAGAATTATTCGTATACTTAAGCAGCCATTCACTGTTGCACAGAGCTCTATCAAGCCGTTTAAAGAGCAATCCACGTGACCAAGTAAACCTTCGACCTTTAAACTTTAAGTAAAAAATTTAGTGCCCATTAAACCACTTCTGAAACAGATTACACACTCCTGAATTCCTGGCCACACCCCTCTGCTTTTCATAAGCATATAAGATAGAGTTGAAGTCCCCACCAAGCAGCCAAGGGCCTTGAATTGAAGGTGCAAGATTCTCCATATGGCTCCACATCTGTCTCCTTAACATTGGATTTGGGCTGGCATACACAGCCGTTACCCAAGACACAAAGACCTTGTTCATACAAATTTTAAAGTGAATGAACTGCCTATGATTAATTAAGACTTCCACCTCTATGGAACTTCGCCAAAGAAGCTAAATTCCTCCAGAGAATCCCATAGCTTCCACCCGGTGCAAATAATCAAAACCACTTTTCTTTATAAAGTCATCGGCTTTAACCCCACTAATACGAGGTTCCATTAACACCACCATCGATGGATTGTAGTTTTTAATCATTGTCTTAAACGAGCGCCTAAATTCCCCCGAGGCTGCCCCTTGAACATTCCAGAACATGATACTGACTGACATAATAAAAATAAGAAGAGAGATCAACAGTCTACTGCTGCTGTCCAAGGACATCATCCATCCATGCCAACGGCATTTCTTGCACCATTGAAACTTCATCTTCAGCCATCCCATCTCCATCAACACCACTCATAGGTACAGCTGGATGGTTATGAGCAAGTTCACCTTCTTTCACTCGAAGGATGGTTTGATCATCTGGAGGATCTGCTATTTGTTGTGGATCCGGTCCTTGCCTCTCTATGTGTTCCGTGGCTACGTCCCTTACATCTCCATTAGGAAAGGTTTAGGGAGAGCAAACGACCATTGTATGTTTAGAGGGGTCCAAGGTGGTTGGGAAAGGTGCCATGAGTTGATTGCTAGAATCTTTCTGAGGGAAAATGTAAGGTTCATAGTTTTGGTTTGCATGGGGTAGGATAGTTATATCATTCACTTTGATGCTGAAGGCACTAGGCTGGAAAGGGTTACAGGTAGGAATCGTTGAGGCATTAGGTTTTCTGCTCTGATTCCTTGCTACCACGGCCTTATTTTGCGGCTTACGACGAGCCATAGTCTTTGCTATGTTATCTGCTTTGGTTGTAAAGGTTGGGTTTAATGCGGGTATGAAAGGCTACCGTGAGGTGGAAGGGAATTCTGGGCAAGCCTCATGCACATGGTGTCCACCTTCATCCGAGACTTAGGTTAATATGTGAAACCTTGAGGTACCAGCTCCCGTAACCTCCCTATAATAGTTTGAGTCCCTGGTGTTTTCCTTACCAAAATTCGGCTTCCTTCCTCTCCTAGTGGCAATAATCCAGGGACCAAATAGTTCCACATTGTTATCAATATTACTACCTACAGCCTGTTGGCCAGGAGTCTCATTCTCCAGCATTACCTGTTAGGGTTGACTAGCATCTTCAGGGCTTGTCGAATTCTTAGCATCCTTACAGTTGCTGCTACTATGCCCGTAACATCCACACTTATAACAAATTACTATTAATCCCTCGTATTCCACCTTCTGGATCTTCCCATCCAACTCAAATTGAGATACCAGCGGCCTAGTTAATGAGATACTTACTGCAAGACGTGCAAATCTTCCACGAGATGAGGAGGCTATATTCGAATCGATTTTAATCACATTACCCACTAACTAACCCAGCTTCTGTAGAACTTTCCGATTATAAAAATGAACAGCAAGGCTTGGTAAGCGGATCCATACCGTGACTTGATCAAGAACCGTGTTTGTGAAGTCAAAAGAGGGTGTCCATGGCTGCACCGTTAAATATTGACCCGTTATATGCCACGGTCCCTTAGTTAAAGCATCCATAGCATCCCCTACCGATCGGAAACGAACCAGATAATAGTTGTTCTCCAAGTCAATCACTGAAAAACCCATGGCTGATTTCCACATGACATTTAATCTTGCACACAGAGCTCTATAACCAATTGTGCGGCCAAGCAACTTCACAACCACCGAGTTTTTCCAAGGCTCACTTAACTTAGCATGAACCCTAGCCGAAAAAGTGATGGATGGCATGGATCCCTCGTTAGTTTCAATAACGTCCCCTTCCTCAAAATCCCAATCCTCTAGTCAACCTCCAAATCCTTGCTCCATCACTTGCGGCGCATTCACTAGGGTTTCTTTGTACGAAACCTGTGCAATGGTATCTCTAGCATGTTCTTCATCGCGAAATCTTGCTTTTTTATTCATTCTAGCCTCCCTAAACGGCGGGGGAAAATTCCCTCCAGAGTTAGGGTTTCCTTCACGTCCGAGGTTTTCGGAGCTTTCCATGCAGTCTAGACTTAACGTTGTGTTATTTTTAATATATTAGTTACCAATCTCGGAGCAAATTCTATCACGAGAAAATTTTAAAATGAGAGTACGCTCTCATAAAATTACCTTAACAAAAAAAGTGCATGTCAAATCAACATTAATTCTGCCGTCAGGAAGAATTTTATGGTTGATTATTATGAGAGGGATACAAACAGAGACACCTCAAAATTCAACAACTTTGAATTTTAAGGTTGATTATTAAATAGAAACACGGACTGAACATTTATAAAGACACTTTAATTTGAACGTACATCCTAATTTAGGATACTAGGAGCACAACGTGCAACTGGCACACCCACAAGATCATGTGCTCTTGGAAATGCTAATCCTGGGCGTTCAGTCATATCAACCACACCATCGTGACTCGTTACTTTGAAATTGAAGCACTGAATCATAGCTGCTAGAGTTGCTGGCAACTCTTGCATGGCTAAAAAAAGGCCAGGGCAGCCTCTTCTCCCAGTTCCAAATGGCAGGATTTGGTAATGCAATCCCTTAACATCAATCTCACTATTTGACTGTGATAAGAACCGTTCTGGTTGAAATTCCAATGGGTTCTTCCAAATTTTGGGGTCCCTGTTGAGTATTAGAAAATGCATATTTATAAAAGAGAAAATCGTTATTTTATACTACAAGTTTTACTAACACCCTTACTTTTATGTATTTAACCTTCTTTTGATTTAATTCCGTGTGTTTTATTTTAATTAAATATTGTATGTATTTTAGGGCATCATAGTTATTTCACAATAAACGAGAAATCATATGGCAAAACGGACATCACTTTTGAACTCAGGACGGTCGAAAACCTTAGGAGGAGCATAAAAGAAAAAATGGCACTATTCACATGTACGGTACTATTCACGTGTACGGTACTGTCTATGTTACTATTCATGACACTGTTTACATAGACAGATCGATGACGTGGCATTGACCGATGATGTGGCATTGACTGATGAGGTGTCATGATCCTGTTGGACTAAAATTCTTATGTACTATTGATGGTGACGTGGCAGCATATCAGTTGATGAAAAATCTCGCGTACGGTGCATGCATCACACAGGATTATTTTCAACCAAACCGTGTTACTGTTCAACCCAGGTCAAACCGAGTTACTGTTCATCCACGTGGTCAAACCGTGTTAATATTCATCCACGTGGTCAAACCGCGTACTGTTGACTGATGACGTGGCGCAATCCTGAGCGTCCAAGCTGTTTTTAATCCGATGGTCATGATTTACTCCATGTATCTATAAAAAGGGGGCATCCCCCCTAATTTGATAGGTCTGAATCCATTTTTGGGATCCATTTTCTGTAATTCCCTCTCTATCTTGTATTTTCTTTATGTTTTAATAAATTTCCATTTTGCCCCTAATTCAATTATGAGTAGCTAATTTCCTTTCAAGCTTGGGTTGAAGGTGCAGTCTCAACATGTGTCATGGGCTTTATTTAGTAAATTTATTTTCTCTTCCCCTCTAGTTTTTGTGGATGTTTTGACTTCTCGTCAACAAATAATATTAATCTTGTCTAGTACCGCCTTGGTTTCACTGGCCCTCTAGTACAAGATTATTATTCTTTGGCACGATAAGCCCTTAGCACCATATTGATTAGAACATGATTCATGAGGTGTGGATTTCCCCCTCATGATTTAATTGGCATTAATACGGATTATTTAGCCTATGATGCATGTTGATACAGATCCAGATACCCAAGTACGTCATTTCAATAGAATTCTCTTCAATTTATTCTTGCCATTTTAATTTAAGTTTTAGAATTTATTCTCGCCATTTCAATTTAAGTTTTAGCATATTCCAAATCATTTCCACCACAAATCCAATCACCCATTTACAAAATTAATTCTACATATAATTAAAATCCATCTTCTCGTGGGATCGACACTCGTCACCATAAGTCTATACTACAATAGATTCGTGCGCTTACGAGTACATTAGAATTTGAACAACAAGTTTTTGGCGCCGTTGCCGGGGAGGTAAGTAATTTTAATTCATGGAATTAATTTTTGTGAATAATTTTTTATTGTTTTCTTGTAATATTTTTTTAAAAAAAAGAAAAAAAAGAGTGAATTTACATTTTGAGCTAAGAATTTTTATTTATTCATTTTCTCTCTTCTTTAAAATTCTATAATTTAATTTTCAATTTATTTTTCTTTGTAATTTTTTATCTTATTAATTTAATTTTTAGTTAATTTATTTAACGTATTTATTTTGTGTATTTTTATAGAAAGGTTGTAATAGCGCAATAAGATTAGTATCGTAATTTCTCCCTCTTCTTTATTTTTATTTGTTTTGTTCTCATCTTTATTTTTATTTTATTTGTTTTGCATGCATGGTCGTAGGTCATTAGTACCTAATCTTGAACCTATAGACCTTGAATTAGAAAAAACACTGCGCACACACAAACACGTTAAAAATAAAATGGATTTACAAGCACCATAAGAGAGGCCATTTAAGGACTATTTTAGTCCCTTAGCTAATTTGAGCACATCATGCATAAGATACCCAAATGTAGCTGCTAGGAGTTTTGAATTAAAACCTAGTGTGCTAAATTGTCTCCCCACATTTTATGACCTAGAAAACGAGGACTCATATAATCATTTGAATGATTTTCATGTTATTTGTCAAACATTTAAATATGAAAATTTTTCAGATGATGATGTTAAACTCAGATTATTCCTATTTTCTTTAAAGGATAGAGCTCGTTCATGGTTAAATACTTTGCCTGCTAATAGCATTTCATCATGGGAACAAATGGTAACTAAATTTTTTAATAAATATTTCCCAGTGCATAAAACCAATACTATTCGCAGGGAAATCTCGGAGTTTACTCAGAGAAAGGACGAGTAGTTTTTCGAAATATGGGAGCGATTTAATGGGCTACTCTTGAAGTGTCCACATCATGGGTATGAGAAATGGCACCAATGCCAATACTTTTTGGAGGGATTATTGCCGAACGTGCAAGAATGGCTAATGGCAACAAGTGGAGGAGAGCTAATGTCAAAAAGTGCATCAGAGATTTGGGAATTCTTCCAGCGACAAGCAGATAATTCCCAACAACGAAGTCGATCACTCAGGAATACTAAAAGAATTAAGGGAGTGAATGAGGTTCATATTGGCGAGTCAATTTCGGGAATAAAAAAAGTCAAGGAGATGGTTGAAGGTCTTGCTCGACAAATAGCATCGTTATCGACTGCTAAATCAATATAACCACATGACCATGACTCAGATCAAGCCAATGCCATAGGCATAATGAGAAAGCCATCAAATTACAACACATATAACCCTGGATGAAGAGACCACCCAAATTTTTCATGGTCTCAAGGATTCCAACAAAATGGACCAGCAGCTCCAGCTCCACCAATTCCTCAAAATCCTCAAGCCTCTCAGCCCCCATTTAGACCATACAATCAGAACCAGAACTACTCTCAACCCAGACCATGGGAGGATTCATTCCAGAATCTCAAGAATCTTACTCACTCCACGATTGAGCAACAGAACCGCACCATTGACGGACTACGAAATGAGTTGAGAGCAGGCTTCAACTCACAAGCCCAATTAGTTTCAAGCCTCGAGAAGATGGTGGGACAACTTGCTTCTCCAGTTCAGACCTTGGCAATGACTGTTGAGAAAGACAAGTTTTCAAGTCAACCAGTGCTTAATCCTAAAGGAGTACATGAAGCAAGTACCAGTTCACCACACCAGCATGGAGAAGTCAAAGCAGTCATGACCTTGCGAAAAGAAAAAGAAGTCGACAACAAAGTGGAGATGCCGGTGACAAAAGAAAATCAAATTGTACCTGTGAATGTTGAGAATTCACCACCGGAGGAAAAAGAAGAAACCAACCCACGAGAATATGTTTCGAAAGCTCCATTTCCTCAGAGGTTAGCGAAAGGAAAAAAGGGAAAATCCACAGGTGAGATTCTTGAAATCTTCAAATAGGTAAGTGTTAACATCCCTTTGCTTGATGCTATTAAACAAGTTCCATCTTATGCCAAGTTTCTTAAAGACCTTTGTACTAAAAAGAGAAATATGCATGTTCAAAAGAAGCCATTTTTAATAGAAAATGTTAGTTCTATACTCCAACATAAAATTCCTTTAAAATACAAAGATTCAGGCTCCTCTCCACTATCTCATGTAATATAGGGAACCACACAATTGAGAATGCTTTGTTGGATTTAGGAGCTAGTGTAAATCTGTTACTTTATTCAGTATTTGTGAAACTTAGACTGAGAGAATTACACCCAACTCCAGTGGTGTTACAGCTTGTAGATCGGTCCACGAAAATACCTCGTGGTATTATGGAGGATGTACTTATCCAGGTAGACAAGTTTTATTTTTCTGTTGATTTCATTGTAATTGACACTCAACCAATACAGGACTCAAGGAAGCACATCCCCATTATTCTAGGCCGACCTTTCTTAGCAACTGCAGATGCTCACATTCAATGCAGGACTGGAAATATGCAGTTGTCCTTCGGCAACATGACTATGGAGCTGAACATCTTCAACATTGCCAAACAACCACACAATGCAGATGATGAAATTATTGATGTGGATTTAATTGAAGCATTAGTTGATGACACTTTTATTTCAAGCCTCAGTGATGATCCTTTACAAACATGCTTAACTCACTTTGGTTTGGATTTTGATATTGACAGATCGGTCGATGAGGTCAACGCTCTACTTGACTCAACACCATCCATGGACACTAATAAATGGAAGTCAAGAATTGAACAACTAACACTATCAGAGAAGAAACTCATCCCATCATCAGAATCACCACCGAAACTCGAGCTTAAACCATTGCCCAACACATTGGAATATGCGTTTTTGGGGGAAGAAAGTACTCTACCGGTAATCATCTCATCATCCCTCAATGACGAACAAAAAGGTAAGTTGTTGGATGTTTTAAAAGAGCATAAAGGAGCATTAGAATGGACCATAGCAGACATAAAATGTATAAACCCAGTAGACTGCATGCATTACATTTACCTTGATGAAAATACTAAATCTACTAGGGAAATGCAATGTCGGTTAAATCCTAACATGAAAGAAGTTGTTAGAACTGAAGTCCTTAAGCTATTAGATGTAGGTATCATTTACCCCATTTCTGATAGTTCATGGGTCAGTCCTATACAAGTTGTCCCTAAAAAGTCAGGAGTCACAGTAGTTACCAATGCTGATAATGAATTGATACCCACTAGAGTGACTACAGGATGGCATGTATGCATTAATTATAGAAAATTGAATTCTGTCACACGTAAAAACCATTTTCCTTTACCATTTATTGATCAAATGCTTGATAAATTAGCAGGCCATGAATTTTATTGCTTTCTAGATGGCTACTCAGGATACAATCAGATCCCCATAGGACCAAAAGATCAGAAGAAAACCACTTTGACTTGCCCTTTTGGCACATTTGCATATAAGAGGATGTCATTTGGATTATGTAATGCACCTACTACATTTCAATGATGCATGTTGAGCATTTTTTCTGATATGGTTGAACGATTTCTTGAAGTCTTTATGGATGACTTTTCTATCTTTGGTGACTCGTTTGATCAATGTTTACATCACCTAACATTAGTTCTGCAAAGAAGTATCGATAAAAACTTAGTTTTAAATTGGGAGAAGTGCCATTTTATGGTAAAATAATGTGTTGTTCTCGGTCACATCATTTCGAACAAAGGTATTGAGGTTGACAAAGCCAAGGTGGATCTCATTTCTAATCTTCTTCCACCCAAATCAGTCAGAGAAGTAAGATCTTTCCTTGGGCATGCTGGTTTTTATAGACATTTCATTAAAGATTTTAGCAAAGTTTCTAGACCCTTATACAATTTACTTGCTAAGGATGTACCTTTTATCTTGGATGATTCATGTCTTGTGTCATTTGAAAAATTAAAGCAGTTGTTGACATCATCACTCATCATTCAGCCCCCAAACTGGAGCTTACCATTTGAACTCATGTGTGATGCATCTGATTATACAGTATGAGCAGTATTAGGACAAAGAGTTGATCGAATTCCCCATGTTATTTACTATTCTAGTATGACATTGAATGATGCACAGTTGAACTATTCAACTACTGAAAAAGAAATGATATCAGTAGTGTTTGCATTAGAGAAATTTCAATCTTATCTCATTGGTTGTAAAATAATTGTATTCACGAATCATACTGGTCTTAAATATCTTCTCACAAAAAAAGATGTAAAAGGTAGACTAATTCGTTGGGTGTTACTCTTATAGGAATTCGACTTGGAATTCAAAGATAAGAAAGGCACAGAAAATGTTGTGGCGGATCATCTCTCTCGTCTCCATTTTGACACAATTACAAAGCCATTAATATTGAATGAGTCATTTCCAGATGAACAATTAATGAGTGTGGAAGTATTACCTTGGTATGCTGATATAGTTAATTATCTTGTTACATGTAAACTTCCAGAGCATTGGACCAAACAAGACAAGGCTAAATTCTTTGCAGAAATAAAGAATTTCTTTTGGGATGACCTGTATTTGTTCAAGTATTGTGCAAATCAAATTGTTAGACGATGTGTCCCAGAAAATTAAATTCATAATATCCTTTCATTCTGCCATGAACAAGCTTGTGGAGGCTATTTCAGCGCTAAGAAAATAGCGACTAAAGTTTTACAATGTGGTTTCTATTGACCAACTATATTTCGAGATGCTTACACTTTCTGTTCTTCATGTGATAGGTGTCAATGAATGGGAAGCATTACACGAAGGAACATGATGCCACTAAATCTAATTTTAGTGGTTGAGATTTTTTACGTATGGGGTATTGACTTCATGGGACCCTTTCCTCCTTCTTTTGGCCATCAATACATATTAGTTGTTGTTGACTACGTATCGAAATGGGTAGAAGTAATTCCATGCAGAACCAATTATCACAAGGTGGTGATAGGATTTTTGAAAAGCAACATTATTTCACGCTTTGGATTCCCTCGAGCAATAATCAGTGATGGTGGTGCCCACTTTTGTAACAAAGCATTCAAAACTCTTTTGACAAACTATTCAATCACCCACAAAGTGGCGACCCCGTATCATCCGCAAACCAGTGGCCAAGTTGAGATCTCCAATCGAGAAATAAAGCACATATTAGAAAAAACGGTGAGGCCGGACAGAAAAGATTGGTCATTAATACTTAATAATGCATTATGGGCATATAGAACGACTTTCAAAACCCCGATTGGGATGTCACCCTACATGCTAGTGTATGGAAAAGTTTGCCACCTACCTGTGGAACTCGAGCATCGTGCGTATTGGGCCATCAAGAAATTAAACTTTGACATGCAACAAGCCAGCTCAGAAAGAAGATTACAACTGGCAGAACTTGAAGAAATTCGCAATGATGCATACAAAAATGTCAAAATTTACAAGTAACGGATGAAAGTCTTCCACGACAAGGAAATTATGAGAACATCTTTCAATGCAGGTCAGAAAGTGCTTTTATTCAATTTTCGCTTGCAACTATTCCCAGGTAAGTTACGCTCTCGTTGGTCTGGTCCCTTTATTGTTCATACTGTTTTTCCACATGGGGCTATTAAAATTAAGGACCCAAAGAACGGTGTCACGTTTAAAGTTAATGGTCAAAGATTAAAGTCATATCTAGAGTACCAACCACATGGAGAAGATACCGAAATAAATTTGAGTGACCCACCAAATTTGAATTGATTTTTTTTTCTTTTCGTTGATTTGATTTTTCTTTCTTTCTTTTCATTATTCTTTTGCTAATTGAAATTGTTTTTGCATAAGTGTGTGTGTTTTACCATTAAGTTTTCTCTTATCATTTTTAATCATGAGTACCTTACTTAGACCGTTCCTCCTGAACATTCTTAAACCACTTCAACGTGTTAAAACTCATCTCAAAAGGCAGATTCAATTTTGTAAAACCCATCGTATCTGGGCTCTACAACCACCAGAGTTAGTAGCCTATGTTGAGGGTTTAGAAAGCCAACTTAGAGACATTGAGAGAAGTGTTTACGACATCCAGTTGGACCTTGAGGTAAATTCAATAAGAGGACGATTTTAATTTTCTTTGTGTGTTTTAATTTGTTTTTCTGTTTGTGTGCTTTATTTTGTTACCCCGATGAAGTTGCGGATAACGGTACTCCGTGAAAATCAAGTCGGTTACTTCAGTTTCCCATAATAACTGATATTCTGAGGTGAAAGTATGGACAGAAACGAGACTCTAGGAAAGCTTCACAAGCGATTCCCTTCACTTCCTCAGAATGCCCTCCTTATGATCTATAAAGCTCGATCCGAACGCATGCGATTACTCATGAAGAATAACATACCTGCTGATATCCGTTGGTTAATTGAGGCGAAAGTACGATTGGCAGGTGAGTTACCTCCAAAATATATTGCATACATGCCTGGTTGTGGTAAAGGAAATTATGCAAGAAAACGACGAGCTCGAAGAATTTTTGTTGCTTGTCATAAGTGTGCCAGAATGAGTTGCAATAAAAACCCATGTTCTTTAGGAATGGTGTCTGATAACAGGGAAGATAAGATTTAATTCATTAGGGATGGCTTGAATAAGGAGTCATTGGATGATATCCTTTTGTCTCTTGAAACGCATCCTAGTGGATATGTGTAAGGAGCGATTCTCCAGTTATGGCCATTATTCCAGAAAGAGCATGCACGATATAGTCTCAGGAATCTGACTATAAATGACCCTGTTTGCCAGTTTATAAGAAAACTGGATGGGAAGTCTATCATCGACCCATAGAGGGCGTTCAAGCCGTTTCTGGACGTAAAACCAGAGAAAGATGTGAGCCACAGTCGCAACTACCTGTAAATATCCTTTTAATTTACTGTTATTTTATTTCACTGTTATTTTATTGTTTGCATTATTGTCTTTAATAATTTTATTACTGTTTACGTTTTTCTTTTTACTATTTCCTTTTTGACTCGCGAGCCATGTGCTTTACACGTTATTTGACACTGACATGTTACCTCATACACAACTGTGAACCACTGTCACCAAGACTCTTAAATGTGATTTTTTTTTGTCAAACACTCACAAATTATTTTTGAGAAGTATCACAATGGCAGCTACTCCCAATATACAATTCAAAAACATTTGTGTGCTTTCTGGATTTAACTATGGCAAACATAAAGAGTTCGTAGAGGCAGCCATAGATCTTGGTCGAAGCATAGCAGCGAGAAAATTACACTTGGTGTATGGAGGAGGTAACCGAGGGTTATCAAAAATGGTCTTAGAAACAGCTTTTATCAGAGGAAGTCAAATGTTAGGCATCATCCCAAGAGTCCTAAAACCATTGGGCAGTTCGTCTGACTTATCAACTGGAGAATAGTTAGTCATCTCAGGTATGCAAGAAAGAATAACTGAAATGCTTAATCATGCTGATGCTTTTATTTTCCTTCCAAAAGATCTTGCAACACTAGAGGCTCTTATAACACTAGCATCTTGGGCCTATCTGCATATCCACCAGAAACCCATCAGCATATCCACCAGAAACCCATCGGCTTGTTAAATGTCAATAACTTTTATGATGGCTTTATCGCATTTCTTAACCATGCAATAAAAAATTATTTCATTCCTTCACATGCGAAAAAACTTTTTATTTGTGCTCACTGTTGAGTGTTAGAAAATGCATATTTATAAAGGAGAAAACCGTCATTTTACATTTCAAGTCTTACTAACAACCCTTACTTTTATGTATTTAACATTCTTGTGGTTTAATTACATGTGTTTTATTTTAATTAAGTAATTTATGTATTTTAGGGGCATTATAGTCATTTCACAATAAAGGAGAAATCAGACGGCAAAACGGACATCACTTTTGAACTCAGGACGGTTGAAAACCTTAGGAGGACATCACATGTACGGTACTATTCACGGGTACGGTACTGTCTACGTTACTGTTCACGACACTGTTCATATAGACAAATCGATGACGTGGCATTGACCGATGATGTGGCATTGACTGATGAGGTGTCACGATCCTGTTGGACTAAAATTCTTATATACTGTTGATGGTGACGTGGCAGCATATCAGTGGACGAAAAATCTCGCGTACGGTGCATGCATCACACAGGATTATTTTCAACCAAACCGCGTTACTGTTCATCCGGGTCAAACCGTGTTACTGTTCATCCGCGTGGTCAAACCGTGGACTGTTGACTGATGACGTGGCGCAATCCTGAGCGTCCAAACTGTTTTTAATCCGATGGCCATGATTTACTCCATGTATCTATAAAAAGGGGGCCTTCCCCCCTAATTTGATATCTCTGAATCCATTTTTGGGATCCATTTTCTGTAATTCCCTCTCTATCTTGTATTTTCTTCGTATTTTAATAAATTCCTATTTTGCCCCTAGTTCAATTATGAGTAGCTAATTTCCTTTCAAGCTTGGGTTGAAGGTGAAGTCTCAACATGTGTCATGGGCTTTATTTGGTAAATTTATTTTCTCTTCCCCTCTAGTTTTTGTGGATGTTTTGACTTCTCGTCGACAAATAATACTAATCTTGTCTAGTACCGCCTTGGTTTCACCGGCCCTCTAGTACAAGGTTATTATTATTGGCACGATAAGCACTTAGCACCATATTGATTAGAGCGTGGTTCATGAGGTGTGGATTCCCCCTCATGATTTAATTGGTATTAATACGGATTATTTAGCCCATGATGCATGTTGATACGGATCCAGATACCCAAGTACGTCAATTTAATAGATTTCCTCTTCAATTTATTCTCGTCATTTTAATTCCAATTTTATAATTTCTTATCGCCATTTCAATTCCAATTTTAGGGTAATTTAAATCACTTCCACCACAATTCCAACCACCCATTTACAAAATTAATTCTATATATAATTAAAATCCACCTCCTCGTGGGATCGACACTCGTCACCATTAGTCTATACTACAATAGATTCGTGCGCTTGCGAGTACATTAAAATTTGCACAACAAGTTTTTGGCGCCGTTGCCGGGGAGGTAAGTAATTTTAATTCATAGAATTAATTTTTGTGAATTATTTCTTTTATTATTTTTTTTTGTATTTTTTTTAATTATCAAAAAAGAAAAAGAAAAAAAAGTGAATCTACATATAAAGGTTAGTATTTCTTTTCTTTTTCTCTTCTTTAAAATTCTGTAATTTAATTTTCAATTTATTTTTTCTTTGTAATTTTTTTTATTATCTTATTAATTTATTTTTAGTTAATTTATTTCACGTATTTTTTTTTTTTGTGTATTTATATATTAAGGTTGTAATTGCGCAATAAGGTTAGTCTTGTAATTTCTCCCTCTTCTTTATTTTTATTTGTTTTGTTCTCATCTTTATTTTTATTTTATTTGTTTTGCATGCGTGGTCGTAGGTCATTATTACCTAATCTTGAACCTATAGACCTTGAATTAGAAAAAACACTTCGCACACAAAAGCACATTAAAAATAAATTTGGAATGGATCTACAAGCACCACAGGAGAGGCCATTTAAGGACTATTTTAGTCCCTTAGCTAATTTGAGCACATCATGCATAAGATACCCAAATGTAGCTGCTAGGAGTTTTGAATTAAAACCTAGTGTGCTAAATTGTCTCCCCACATTTTATGGCCTAGAAAATGAGGACCCATATAATCATCTGAATGATTTTCATGCCATCTGTCAAACATTTAAATATGAGAATTTTTCAGATGATGATGTAAAACTTAGATTATTCCCATTTTCTTTAAAGGATAGAGCTCGTTCATGGTTAAATACTTTGCCTGCTAATAGCATTTCATCATGGGAACAAATGGTAACAAAATTTTTGAATAAATATTTCCCAGTGCATAAAACCAATGCTATTCGCAGGGAAATCTCAGAGTTTACTCAGAGAGAGGACGAGCAATTTTTCGAAACGTGGGAGAGATTCAATGGGCTACTCTTGAAGTGTCCACATCATGGGTACGAGAAATGGCACCAGTGCCAATACTTTTTGGAGGGATTACTACCAAATGTGCAAGAATGGCTAATGGCAACAAGTGGAGGAGAGCTAATGTCAAAAAGTGCATCAGAAATTTGGGAATTCTTCCAGCGACAAGCGGATAATTCCCAACAACGGAGTCGATCACTCAGGAATACTAGAAGAATTAAAGGAGTAAATGAGGTTCAAATTGGCGAGTCAACTTCGGGAATCAAAGAAGTCAAGGAGATGGTTGAAGGTCTTGCTCGACAAATAGCATCGTTATCGACTGCTAAATCAACAGAACCACGTGACCCTGACTCATACTCTGATCAAGCCAATGCCATAGGTGTAATGAGAAAGCCATCAAATTACAACCCATACTCCAACACATATAACCCTGGATGGAGAGACCACCCCAATTTTTCATGGTCTCAAGGATTCCAACAAAATGGACCAGCAGCTCCAGCTCCATCAATGCAACAAATTCCTCAAGTGCCTCAAGCCTCTCAGGCTCCATTCAGACCATACAATCAAAACCAGAACTACACTCAACCCAGACCATGGGAAGATTCATTCCAGAATCTCAAGAATCTTACTCACTCCACGATTGAGCAACAAAACCGCACCATTGATGGACTACGAAATGAGTTGAAAGCGGGCTTCAACTCACAAGCTCAATCAGTTTCAAGCCTAGAGAAAATGGTGGGACAACTTGCTTCTTCGGTTCAGACCTTGGCAATGACTGTTGAGAAGGGTAAATTTCCAAGTCAACCAGTACCTAATCCTAAAGGAGTACATGAAGCAAGTACCAGTTCACCACAGCAGCATGGAGAGGTCAAAGCAGTCATGACCTTGCGAAAAGGAAAAGAAGTCGACAATAAAGTGGAGATGCCGGTGACCAAAGAAAATCAAATTGTACCTGTGAATGTTGAGAACTCATCACCGGAGGAGAAAGAAGAAAAAAACCCACGAGAATACGTTCCAAAAGCTCCATTCCCCCAGAGGTTAGCTAAAGGCAAGAAGGGAAAATCCACAGGTGAGATTCTCGAAATCTTCAAACAGGTAAGTGTTAATATCCCTTTGCTTGATGCTATTAAACAAGTTCCATCTTATGCCAAGTTTCTTAAAGATCTTTGTACTAAAAAGAGAAATATGCATGTTCAAAAGAAGGCATTTTTAACAGAAAACGTTAGTTCTATACTCCAACATAAAATTCCTTTAAAATGCAAAGACCCAGGATCCCCCACTATCTCATGTAGTATAGGGAACCACACAATTGAGAATGCTTTGTTGGATTTAGGAGCTAGTGTAAATTTGTTGCCTTATTCAGTATTTGTGAAACTTGGACTTGGCGAATTACACCCAACTCCAGTGGTGTTACAACTTGCAGATCGGTCCACGAAAATACCTCGTGGTATTGTGGAGGACGTGCTTATCCAGGTAGACAAATTTTATTTTCCTGTTGATTTCATTGTAATTGACACTCAACCAATACAGGATTCAAGGAAGCACATCCCCATTATCCTAGGCCGACCTTTCTTGGCAACTGCGGATGCTCACATTCAATGTAGAACTGGAAATATGCAGTTGTCTTTCGGCAATATGACTATGGAACTGAACATCTTCAACATTGCCAAACAACCTCACAGTGCAGATGATGGAATTGTTGATGTGGATTTAATTGAAGCATTAGTTGATGACACTTTTATTTCAAACCTCAGTGATGATCCTTTACAAACATGTTTAACTCACTTTGGTTTGGATTTTGATATTGACAGATCGGTTGAAGAGGTCAACGCCCTACTTGACTCAGCACCATCTATGGACACTAATCAATGGAAGTCAAGAGTTGAACAACTAGCACCATCAGAGAAGAAACTCATCCCATCATCAGAATCACCACCAAAACTTGAGCTCAAACCATTGCCCAACACTCTGGAATACGCGTTTTTGGGGGAAGAAAGTACTCTACCGGTAATCATCTCATCATCCCTCAATGACGAACAAAAAGGTAAGTTGTTGGATGTTTTAAAAGAGCATAAAAGAGTATTAGGATGGACCATAGCAGACATAAAAGGTATAAACCCTGCAGATTGCATGCATTACATTCACCTTGATGAAAATGCTAAATCTACTAGGGAAATGCAACGTCGGTTAAATCCTAATATGAAAGAAGTTGTTAGAACAGAAGTCCTTAAGCTATTAGATGCAGGTATCATTTACCCAATTTCTGATAGTTCATGGGTCAGTCCTGTACAAGTTGTCCCCAAAAAGTCAGGAGTTACAGTAGTTACCAATGCTGATAATGAATTGATACCAACTAGAGTGACTACAGGATGGCGTGTATGCATTGATTATAGAAAGTTGAATTCTGTCACACGTAAAGACCATTTTCCTTTACCATTTATCGATCAAATACTTGATAGATTAGCAGGCCATGAATTTTATTGCTTTTTAGATGGCTACTCAGGATATAATCAGATTCCCATAGCACCAAAAGATCAAGAGAAAACCACTTTCACTTGCCCTTTTGGCACTTTTGCATATAGGAGGATGCCATTTGGATTATGTAATGCACCTGCTACATTTCAACGATGCATGTTGAGCATTTTTTCTGATATGGTTGAACGTTTCCTTGAAGTCTTTATGGATGATTTTTCTGTCTTTGGTGACTCGTTTGATCAATGTTTACATCATCTAACACTAGTTCTGCAGAGATGTATCGAGAAGAACTTAGTCTTAAATTGGGAGAAGTGCCATTTTATGGTAAAACAAGGTATTGTTCTCGGTCACATCATTTCGAGCAAAGGTATTGAGGTTGACAAAGCCAAGGTGGATCTCATTTCTAATCTTCCTCCACCTAAAACAGTCAGAGAAGTAAGATCTTTCCTTGGGCATGCTGGTTTTTATAGACGTTTCATTAAAAATTTTAGCAAAGTTTCTAGACCCTTATGCAAGTTACTTGCTAAGGATGTACCTTTTGTCTTTGATGATTCATGTCTTGTGTCGTTTGAAAAATTAAAGCATTTGTTGACATCATCACCCATCATTCAGCCCCCAAACTGGAGCTTACCATTTGAGCTCATGTGTGATGCATCTGATTATGCAGTAGGAGCAGTATTAGGACAAAGAGTTGATCGAATTCCCCATGTTATTTACTATGCTAGTATGACATTGAATGATGCACAATTGAACTATTCAACTACTGAAAAAGAAATGCTAGCAGTAGTGTTTGCATTGGAAAAATTTCGATCTTATCTCATTGGTTGTAAAATAATTATTTTCACAGATCATGCTGCTCTGAAATATCTTCTCACAAAGAAAGATGCAAAAGCTAGACTAATTCGTTGGGTGTTACTTTTGCAGGAATTTGACTTGGAATTCAAAGATAAAAAAGGGACAGAAAATGTTGTGGCGGACCATCTCTCTCGTCTACATTTTGATACAATTATAGAGCCATTACCATTGAATGAGTCATTTCCAGATGAACAATTAATGAATGTGGAAGTATTACCTTGGTATGCTGATATAGTTAATTATCTTGTTACAGGTAAACTTCCAGAGCATTGGACCAAGCAAGACAAGGCTAAATTCTTTGCAGAGATAAAGAATTTCTTTTGGGATGACCCATATTTGTTCAAGTATTGTGCAGACCAAATTGTTAGACGATGTGTTCCAGAAAGTGAAATTCAGAATATCCTTCATTCTGCCATGAACAAGCTTGTGGAGGCCATTTCAGTGCTAAGAAAACAGCGACTAAAATTTTACAATGTGGTTTTTATTGGCCAACTATATTTCGAGATGCTTATACTTTCTGTTCTTCATGTGATAGGTGTCAACGAATGGGGAGCATTACGCGAAGGAACATGATGCCACTAAATCCAATTTTAGTGGTTGAGATTTTTGACAGTATGGGGTATCGACTTCATGGGACCCTTTCCCTCTTCTTTTGGCCATCAATACATATTGGTTGCTGTTGACTATGTATCAAAATGGGTAGAAGCAATTGCATGTCGAACCAATGATCATAAGGTGGTGATAGGATTTTTGAAAAGCAACATTGTTTCACGCTTTGGATTCCCTCGAGCGATAATCAGTGATGGTGGTGCCCACTTTTGTAACAAAGCATTCAAATCTCTTTTGACAAAGTATTCAATCACACACAAAGTGGCGACCCCGTATCATCCGCAAACCAGTGGCCAAGTTGAGATCTCCAATCGAGAAATAAAGCACATACTAGAAAAGACGGTGAGGCCAGACAGAAAAGATTGGTCATTACGACTTGATGATGCATTATGGGCATATAGAACGGCTTTCAAAACCCCGATTGGGATGTCACCCTACAAGCTAGTGTATGGAAAAGCTTGCCACCTACCTGTGGAACTCGAGCATCGTGCGTATTGGGCCATCAAGAAATTTAACTTTGACATGCAACAAGCCAGCTCAGAAAGAAGATTACAACTGGCAGAACTTGAAGAAATTCGCAATGATGCATACGAAAATGCCAAAATTTACAAGCAGCGGATGAAAGTCTTCCACGACAAGCACGTTATGAGAAAATCTTTCACTCCAGGTCAGAAAGTACTTTTATTCAATTCTCGCTTGCACCTATTCCCAGGTAAGTTACGCTCTCGTTGGTCTGGTCCATTTATTGTTCATACTGTTTTTCCACATGGGGCAATTGAAATTAAGGACCCAAAGAACGGTGTCACGTTTAAAGTTAACGGTCAAAGATTAAAGCCATATCTAGAGTACCAACCACATGGAGAAGGACACCGAAATAAATTTGAGTGACCCACCAGAGTTGAATTGATTTTTTTTTCTTTTCTTTTCGTTGATTTGATTTTATTTTCTTTCTTTATATTATTCTTTTGCTAATTGAAATTATTTTTTGCATAAGTGTGTTTGTTTAACTATTACGTTTTCTCTTATTATTTTTAATCATGAGTACCTTACTTAGACCGTTCCTCCTGAACATTCTTAAACCACTTCAACGTGTCAAAACTCATCTTAAAAGGCAAATTCAATTTTGTAAAACACATCGCATTTGGGCTCTACAACCACCAGAGTTAGTAGCTTATGTTGAGGGTTTAGAACGCCAACTCAGAGACATTGAGAGAAGTGTTTACGACATCCAGTTGGAGCTTGAGGTAAATTCAATAAGAGGACGATTTTAATTTTCTTTGTGTGTTTTAATTTGTTTTTCTGTTTGTGTGCTTTAGTTTCTTACCCCGGTGAAGTGGCGGATAACGGTACTCCGTGACAATCAAGTCGGTTACTTCAGTTTCCCATAATAACTGACATTCTGAGGCGAAGGTATGGATAGAAACGAGATCTTAGCGAAGCTTCACAAGCGATTCCCTTCACTTCCTCAGAATGCCCTCTTACGATCTACAAAGCTCGGTCCGAACGCATGCGATTACTCATGAAGAATAACATACCTGCTGACATCCGTTGGTTAATCGAGGCGAAAGTACGATTGGCAGGTGAGCTTACCTCCAAAATTTATTGCATTCATGCCTGGTTGTGGTAAAGGAAATTATGCAAGAAAACGACGAGCTCGAAGAATTTCTGTTGCTTGTCATAAGTGTGCCAGAATGAGTTGCGGTAGAAACCCATGTTCTTTAGGAATGGTGTCTGATAACAGGGAAGATAAGATTCAATTCATTAGGGATGGCTTGAATAAGGAGTCATTAGACGATATCCTTTTGTCTCTTGAAACGCATCCCAGTGGATATGTGCAAGGAGCGATTCTCCAGTTATGGCCATTATTCCAGAAAGAGCATGCACGATATAGTCTCGGGAATCTGACTATAAACGACCCTGTTTGCCAGTTTATAAGAAAACTGGATGGGAAGCCTATCCTCGACCCATAGAGGGCGTTCAAGCCGTTTCTGGACGTAAAACCAGAGGAAGATGTGAGCCACAGTCGCAACTACCTGTAAATATCCTTTTTACTTTACTGTTATTTTATTTCATTTCACTGTTATTTTATTGTTTGCATTATTGTCTTTAATAATTTAATTACTGTTTGCTTTTTTTTTTTTCCTTTTACTGTTTTCTTTTTGACTCACGAGCCATGTGCTTTACGCGTTATTTGACACTGACATGTTACCTCATACACAGCTGTGACCTACTGTCACCAAGACTCTTAAATGTGATTTCTTTTGTCAAGCACTCACAAATTATTTTTGAGAAGTATCACAATGGCAGCTACTCCCAATAGACAATTCAAGAACATTTGTGTACTTTTTGGATTTACCTATGGCAAACATAAAGAGTTCGTTGAGGCAGCCATAGATCTTGGTCGAAGTATAGCAGCGAGAAAATTACACTTAGTGTATGGAGGAGGTAACCGAGGGTTATCAAAAATGGTCTCAGAAGCAGCTTTTATCAGAGGAAGTCAAGTGTTAGGCATCATCCCAAGAGTCCTAAAACCATTGGGCAGTTCGTCTGACTCATCAACTGGAGAAGAGTTAGTCGTCTCAGGTATGCAAGAACGAATAACTGAAATGCTTAATTATGCTGATGCTTTTATTTTCCTTCCAGGAGATCTTGCAACACTAGAGGCACTTATCACACTAGCATCTTGGGCCCATGTGCACATCCACCAGAAACCCATCGGTTTGTTAAATGTCAATAACTTTTATGATGGCTTTATCGCATTTCTTAACCATGCAATAAAAAACTACTTCATTCCTTCCCATGCGAAAAAACTTTTTATTTGTGCTCACACTGCTAATGAGCTACTTGATCTGTTACAAGCTTATAGACCGGAGCCAAACCCCTGGACCTTTGTGTTGGAGCGTCCAAATAATGATGGTAACAGTAGCGGCAGTAAGAAGTACAAATTAGATTTAACTCTCCGCTTGTAAATATTTTCTTCTGTGTTGCACCACCCAGGTGATATCTTCTAAACTCTACTTCTTTCCTTTCAAACATTGAGGACAATGTTTCGTTCTGGTTGGGGGGAGGGAATAGTCGACAAATGTGGAATCTTGGTTAAGTTTTTACTAATTTTTTGTTGTAAAAACTAACTGTTGCTAACTTTTTGTGTTGAAGATGGCTGAATATGGAGTGTAGTTACTCTAGAAACGCATCTTCATTGTTCGAAAAAAAAAATATAATAATAAAATAAAATAAAATAAAATAATAAAAAAAATAAAAAACAAAAAAAAAATATATATTTATTTTTCTTTATTAAGTTTTAATGTTCATTTTCTTCTTCTTTTTATTTTCTCCTCTATAAATATACATTTTCCAACTTTTGAGTCGAAGATGGCTGAATATGGAGTGTAGTGCCTCTAGAAACGCATCTTCTTAAAAAAAAAAAAAATCATTTTCTTTTTCCATCATTTTAAGTGTAACTTCTCTAATTAGACTTTCTGCATCATTTTCACATTTTTGCATGCATATTTTCCTTTCATGCTTAGAATAGGTTGGGGGGTAGAATGTTGTTTAAAAAAAAAAATGTGTGATTTGTTTTAATATTGGATGACATGATGAATTTCAAATTTTAGTATTTGTATTATCTTTGGTCTTAAGTGATGTTACACTATGTTTGCTACTTTACATGTTGATGTCGGAGACAAATATGAGTTGCTTGAAGGAATGAACATGTCATAATAAGTACCAAGTGAGTTTTTGAGCCTATTATTTTTCTTGGAGAGTAACCCTTTTGCCCATTCTTCATACAGCTTTGTAGTTTATAATTTTATACACAATCTCTAGTTTTCTTTTGAGTTAACCCTTAAAAAAAAAATTGTTGTAAAATAAAAAAAATGTGTGTTGCTACATTTGGAGGCCCATCTAACTAGTAGATATGGACGATTATTTAGAACCCTAAAAGACGATGGAAAGGCCATCTTTGATCCGTTTGAGCCTTTCTAGCCATCCCTTTTGTGATATATCCATAGTTAACCCTTTTGAGCCTTTAAAAAAAAATATATATATTTTCTTTGTCAACTTATCATCTTGACCCACTCCGATTTGGAGTATTACCCGATGTCTTATAAGTTACATCACCTATTTATGTTTGAGAAAAATGTAAATAATTATTTTGTTCAGTGAAGTTATGCCAAAAAAAAAAAATCAAAAACAAAAGTTGTTGTTTCAAAAGAATAAAAAAGAACAATAAAAGGTGAAATCCACCTTGCAACTTCCAAAAAAAAAAAAAAAAAAAAATCTCTGCATTTCTTTTCTTAAACATACACTTTGTTTTCCTTATTTCCATTCTTTGTTAACCATGTCCTTAACCTACATTACGTCCTAATGAAAGTCCTTCTTGATTTTAGGGAACTATAATCTGAAATAGAAGCTAGTTATATGGGCTAAAAAAGATGTAGTGATGCATAAAAAAAATATAATAATAAAAAAAAAAAAAAGATGAATAAAGTGGGTTGACTAGCAATTTTTACTTGAGATCGTATTATTTCTAAGCTGAGGGCATATTTCTTTCATCTTGGTGAGAGCATGTGATATCACTCCTTTATTATTTTCTCTCTCAATTACCATTCATTGGAGTGACTATTTTTATTGGGTTTAATTTCTTTGTGAGAGTGTCACTACTTCCAGTGAGAATTTGGGGTTAGACATGTCATTCTTGAAAGTAGCTATAACAAAGTCTACTGGGCTGATTCATGTGGATGGTTGATGAAGATGTGATGTTTCTTTAGACTGGAGATAATGTTTATACTTTTCTTTGATCGCTATCATTAATCTGATTGAATAAATACGAGTGTTCAAAAAAAAAAAAAATCATTTTGAAATTTGAATTTTGTTTTCGCTTTATTTGCTAGGGACTAGCAATCAGCTGGTTGGGGGGTGTGTTGAGTGTTAGAAAATGCATATTTATAAAGGAGAAAACCGTCATTTTACATTTCAAGTCTTACTAACAACCCTTACTTTTATGTATTTAACATTCTTGTGGTTTAATTACATGTGTTTTATTTTAATTAAGTAATTTATGTATTTTAGGGGCATTATAGTCATTTCACAATAAAGGAGAAATCAGACGGCAAAACGGACATCACTTTTGAACTCAGGACGGTTGAAAACCTTAGGAGGACATCACATGTACGGTACTATTCACGGGTACGGTACTGTCTACGTTACTGTTCACGACACTGTTCATATAGACAAATCGATGACGTGGCATTGACCGATGATGTGGCATTGACTGATGAGGTGTCACGATCCTGTTGGACTAAAATTCTTATATACTGTTGATGGTGACGTGGCAGCATATCAGTGGACGAAAAATCTCGCATACGGTGCATGCATCACACAGGATTATTTTCAACCAAACCGCGTTACTGTTCATCCGGGTCAAACCGTGTTACTGTTCATCCGCGTGGTCAAACCGTGGACTGTTGACTGATGACGTGGCGCAATCCTGAGCGTCCAAACTGTTTTTAATCCGATGGCCATGATTTACTCCATGTATCTATAAAAAGGGGGCCTTCCCCCCTAATTTGATATCTCTGAATCCATTTTTGGGATCCATTTTCTGTAATTCCCTCTCTATCTTGTATTTTCTTCGTATTTTAATAAATTCCTATTTTGCCCCTAGTTCAATTATGAGTAGCTAATTTCCTTTCAAGCTTGGGTTGAAGGTGAAGTCTCAACATGTGTCATGGGCTTTATTTGGTAAATTTATTTTCTCTTCCCCTCTAGTTTTTGTGGATGTTTTGACTTCTCGTCGACAAATAATACTAATCTTGTCTAGTACCGCCTTGGTTTCACCGGCCCTCTAATACAAGGTTATTATTATTTGGCACGATAAGCCCTTAGCACCATATTGATTAGAGCGTGGTTCATGAGGTGTGGATTCCCCCCTCATGATTTAATTGGTATTAATACGGATTATTTAGCCCATGATGCATGTTGATACGGATCCAGATACCCAAGTACGTCAATTTAATAGATTTCCTCTTCAATTTATTCTCGCCATTTTAATTCCAATTTTATAATTTCTTATCGCCATTTCAATTCCAATTTTAGGGTAATTTAAATCACTTCCACCACAATTCCAACCACCCATTTACAAAATTAATTCTATATATAATTAAAATCCACCTCCTCGTGGGATCGACACTCGTCACCATTAGTCTATACTACAATAGATTCGTGCGCTTGCGAGTACATTAAAATTTGCACAACACTCACACTGCTAATGAGCTACTTGATCTGTTACAAGCTTATAAATTGGAGCCGGACCCATGAACCTTTGTGTTAGAGCATCCAAATAATGATGGTAACAGTAGCGGCAATAAGAAGTACAAATTAGATTTAACTCTCCGCCTGTAAATATTTTCTTTTGTGTTGTACCACCCAGGTGATGTCTTCTAAACTCTACTTCTTTCCTTTAAAATATTGAGGACAATGTTTCATTCTGGTTGGGGGGAGGGAATAGTCGGCAATTGTGGAATTTTGGTTAAGTTTTTACTAATTTTTTGTTGTAGAAACTAATTGTTGCTAACATTTTTTTGTTGAAGATGACTGAATATGGAGTGTAGTGCCTCTAGAAACGCATCTTTATCGTTTGAAAAAAAAAATTTAAAAAAATTTTTAAAAAAAATTCAGACATTTTCTTTTTCTTTATTAAGTTTTTATATTCATTTTTATTCTTCTTTTTAATTTCTCCTTTATAAATATACATTTTTTCTTTAGTGCCTCTAGAAACGCGTCTTCTTAGTTAAAAAAAAAATATTTCTTTTTCTATCATTTTAAATGTAACTTTTCTAATTATTTTTTCTGCATCATTTTCCATTTCTGCATGCATATTTTCCTTTCATGTTTAGAATAGGTTGGGGGGTAGAATGTTGTTTAAAAAAAAAATTTGTGTGATTTGTTTTAACATTGAATGACATGATGAATTTCATATTTTAGTATTTGTATTATCTATGTTCTTAAGTGATGTTACGTCATATTTACTACTTTACATGTTGATGTCGGAGACAAATATAAATTGCTTGAAGGAATGAACATGTCATAAATAAGTACTAAGTGAGTTTTTGAGCCTATTATTTTTCTTGGAGAGTAACCATTTTGCCCATTCTTCATACAACTTAGTAGTTTATTATTTTATACACAATCTCTAGATTTCTTTTAAGTTAACCCTTAAAAAAAATTGAAAAAAAAAAGAGAAACAAATGTGTGTTGCTATATTTAGAGGCCCATTTAACTAGTAGATATGAACGATTATTTAGAACCCTAAAAGACGATGGAAAGGCCATCTTTGTCCCGTTTGAGCCTTTCTAGCCATCCCTTTTGTGATATATCCATAGTTAACCCTTTTGAGCCTTTAAAAAAAAAAAACCTTTTCTTTGTCAACTTATCATCTTGACCCACTCCGATTTGGAGTATTACCCGATGTCTTATAAGTTCCATCACCTATTTATGTTTGACAAAATGTAAATAATTATTTTTTTCAGTGAAATTATGCAAAAAAAACAAAAAAAAAGTTGTTGTTTCAAAAGAATAAAAATAACAATAATAAGTGAAATTCACCTTGCAACTTCAAAAAAAAAAATTCTCTGCATTTTTCTCAAACATACACTTTGTTTTCCTTATTTCCTTTCATTGTTAGCCATATCCCTAGCCTACGTTACGTCCTAATAAAAGTCCTTGATTTTAGGGAACTATAGTTTGAAGTAGAAGCTAGTTATATGGACTAAAAAGATGTAGTGGTGCATAATAATAATTAAAAAAAAAGATAAATAAATTGGGTTGACTAGCATTTTTGTTTGATTTGAGATCGTATTATTTCTAAGCTGAGGGCATATTTCTTTTATCTTGGTGAGAGCATGTGATATCACTTCTTTATTATTTTCTCTCTCAAGTATCATTCATTGGAGTGACTATTTTTATTGGGTTTAATTTCTTTGTGAGAGTGTCACTACTTCCAGTGAGATTTTGGGGTTTGACATGTCATTCTTGAAAGTAGCTATAATAAAGTCCACTGGGCTGATTCATGTGGATGGTTGATGTGGGTGTGATGTTGCTTTAGACTGGAGATAATGCTTATACTTTTATTTGATTGCTATCATTAATCTGATTGAATAAACACGAGTACTTCTAAAAAAAAAATTGAATTTGAATTTTGTTTTCGCTTTATTTGCTAGGGACTAACAATAAGCTGGTTGGGGGGTGTTTTGAGTGTTAGAAAATGCATATTTATAAAGGAGAAAATCATCATTTTACACTACAAGTTTTACTAACACCCTTACTTTTATATATTTAACCTTCTTTTGATTTAATTTCGTGTGTTTTATTTTAATTAAATATTTTATGTATTTTAGGGGCATCATAGTCATTTCATTATAAACAAGAGATCAGACGACAAAACAAACATCACTTTTGAACTCAGGACGGTCGAAAACCTTAGGAGGACATAAAAGAAAAAAAATGACACTATTCACATGTACAGTACTATTCACGTGTACGGTACTGTCTACGTTACTGTTCATGATACTATTTACATAGACGGATCGATGATGTGCCATTGACTGATGAGGTGTCGCGATCCTATTGGATGAAAAATCTTGCGTACGGTGCATGCATCACACAAGATTATTTTCAACCAAACCGCATTACTGTTCAACTCGGGTCAAACCGTGTTACTGTTCATCCGCGTGGTCAAACCGCGTACTGTTGACTAATGACGTGGCGCAATCCTGAGCGTCCAAACTATTTTTAATCCGATGGTCATGATTTACTCCATATATCTATAAAAAGGGGGCCTCCCCCCTAATTTGATAGCTCTGAATCCATTTTTTGGAATCCATTTTCTGTAATTCCCTCTCTATCTTGTATTTTCTTTATATTTTAATAAATTTCTATTTTGCCCCTAGTTCAATTATGAGTAGCTAATTTCCTTTCAAACTTGGGTTGAAAGTGAAGTCTCAACATGTGTCATGGGCTTTATTTGGTAAATTTATTTTCTCTTCCCCTCTAGTTTTTGGGGATGTTTTGACTTCTCGTCGACAAATAATACTAATCTTATCTAGTACCGCCTAGTACCGCCTTGGTTTCACCGGCTCTCTAGTACAAGGTTATTATTATTTGGCAAGATAAGTCCTTAGCACCATATTGATTAGAGCGTGGTTCATGAGGTGTGGATTCCCCCCTCATGATTTAATTGGCATTAATACGGATTATTTAGCCCATGATGCATGTTGATACGGATCCAGATACCCAAGTACGTCATTTCAATAGAATTCTCTTCAATTTATTCTTGCCATTTTAATTTTAGTTTTAGAATTTATTCTCGCCATTTCAATTTAAGTTTTAGCATATTCCAAATCATTTCCACCACAAATCCAATCACCCATTTACAAAATTAATTCTACATATAATTAAAATCCACCTCCTCGTGGGATCGACACTCGTCACCATAAGTCTATACTACAATAGATTCGTGCGCTTGCGAGTACATTAGAATTTGCACAACAGTCCCTACCCATGGACCAAAGGTTCACAAACAAAAAAGTGCCTTTAGGAATTATGTAGTTGCCAATTTTACAGTCTTCTACTGCTTTCCTGCTAATCAATGGAATTGGTGGATGAATCCGAAATGATTCTTTAATGATGGCTTGAATATAGGGGAGATGAGGAACGTCAGATTCTTGAACAAGCCTGTTTCTTCCCACAACTTGATCAATCTCTTGCTGTGCTTTCTGAAGCACCATTGGATGGTTTATGAGCTCTGCCAATGACCATTCCAATGTCGTGGATGAAGTATCTGTGCCAGCAGTGAGGAAATCCTAGACAGATAGCAACAAAAATGCTACATGTTAGGTAAAAAAATTCTAAAAAAAAATATGTGTTGCTTCCTATTAATCAAAAGCAACAAAACATTGTTAGAACAAGGAGATTCATTGTTATAAAGTTAAGATTTATTTATTATTTATTTATTTTTTATGTTAGCATTTTCAAGTTGATGCTTTTGTCAAAGATTTCATTTATGGTCCATTTGGTACTATTATTGAGAAGTTGTAACTTAAAAATCATGGCAAACATTTGTAGCTCTAAATTTTAGTTAAGGCGGTTTTATCTACTAGTTTTTTTTTTGAATATTGTTATACAAGATTGTTATTAATATCACATCAAATATTATAATTAATATTTACAAACAGATTATACAATTGAGACCTTCGTCGTGGCATGTACTCCTCTAAAGCGCGGCCTAGATTCTTTAAACCCTCTATAATATTCGAGAAATGTCCACTTCACTCACATTTCATGAGAAATAGACTGACTCCAGTCAATTATTTGATAATCGAAGGAGAACTGAAACTAACCCCCATAATATTTTTTTGGAGACTCGAACCCTTACTCTCAACATTGTAAATGCAAGGGTTCTCCTACTGGACCAAAGGTCCATTGGTGGTTTTATCTACTAGTTATTTGATAAAAAAAAAATTAAACAATTTACTAGTTTTGTCACAAATATATTTCAAATTGTATTTATGTCAAATTTTATTTCACAGTTATAATTTATTTTTGACACCTCAATATTAAACAAACCTTTGATTAGATATGAGACTTCTAATAGACTTAGATCATATTCACATTTAAGATGTGGTAACTACTGAATAGATTGATAGGAATAAGAGCACCAAAGTGCAAATAATTACTCAAATTGTTTTAAAAGTATTACACCATTTTCACCATCAATTGCATAAATGACACATTAATAATCAATGCATTGATGCCACGTCAATGAAGACATAGGGTACAATTTACAATAAATATCAGTTAAATAAAAATAAATATTTTTAAAGATGATGTTAAAATAGACAAATATAGGTAATTAAGAAGCAACTTTTGGGGGACATCTTTGTAAAATTAAATATAGGTAATATGAATCTCGTAGCTTTCGAACCGCAAAAAATAGAAAAAAAGAAACCAAAGTATTTTCCTAAACAAATGAACAGAGACCTTATTTACCAAATAATAATAATAAATAATAGTCTTACTAAGTTCCATCCACTATAATTTACATGAACTTAAGATTATTAGTTTTTTAATATCACTCAATTATTACTTGTCAAACAATCAAAAACTTATAGAAAATTAATTTTGAGTAAGTCGTAAGATAAAAACAATGTAACTTAGCAGCCGTAATAAAAACATTAATAACAGTAAATAAATAAATAAATAAAGCATGTGAAACTTGACTTACCAAACATAGGGCTTTGATGTGAACTCTAGTTAACTTGATCTCCGAATTCGGATTCTCCAGAACATCGAGCAAAATATCAAGTAAATCCTTCACTTTCTCCTCACTTTCCTTCTTCTCCTTCCTTAATTTTTCACGATTTGTTATGATATTCTCCAGCAGCGAATCGTACTGTCGATGAATATCCTTGAATCTCCTGTGAAAACCCTGAGTATCAAAGCTTTTGAAAATCCAAATAATGTCAGAGATATTAACCTCGCAAAAAATTTCAGTCACTTCATGAGCCAGGCTTCTACACTCTTCAGCCTGACCCCCCTTACCTGAACATTGAATGCTCAACATCATTTGAGATATTATATTGTTTGCAAATTTCAACAATTCATCTGAAATATTAACACTTTGGCCAGATTTAGATTTCTCAAATAGAAACCGAATAAGCTCGCGCAACTCATTTGTTCGAATAAGAAGAAACTGGCAAAGGGTTCTGCTGCCCAACAGCTCAACTGCAGTCAGCTTTTTCATGAATTGCCAATATGGGCCATGTTAGAAAATTTTCAAAATAAATACAAAATAAATACAAAATAAATATGTCTTATGGTAAAGACATGTCCTATTAATTGTGCCTTATAGAAAAGGTACCTTTCACTAAAGACATGTCCAATTAAATGATGTCTTGTTGTAAGGACATGTTCATTTAATTGTGTCTTGTAGAAAAGGTATCTTTTTACTAAATGATATAACTTTTCATGGCAACATTTCACTTAGAGATGCATCATTTCATGGTGACATTTCATTTGAAATAGTGATGGTTCAATTTGGACCATTGATTAAAATCAAATCTAGATCCAATGGCCATGAATGAAGGGGTATCATGAAAGATGATAACCCAAATGAGAGGGCACAGGTATATCTATAAATAGGGGTCATGTTTAAGCCATTTAGATATGAAATAAATGATCCTACACCCCTCTTTTCTTAGCATTCCTTTCTAGTACGAATTTCAACACAAAACACCCATTTTCTTTTATGCATTTACATTCCAATATATTATTTTCTGCAGGAACAATATATTGTTTCTTGGCAGGCTTGCAACATTCAAGAGTATTCTGGTTTGCTTTCGTCGATGCACAACGCAAGCAAACAAACAAGTGCTTCATTATATCCTGGAGGCGTATTTGCTTAACCCATGTGCATCACTCAATTGGTGAGGGCAAATAACGTCTTAAGGAAAGCGACATTTGTAACGTGCCTTGAAGCACACAAAATTTCTGCAGTTTCTTCCTACATACAGAGTTAGTTGTAAACACATTACTTTACATAATAAAGTTCCACCATTATTGTTATATTTCTCTACATTTGCCATTCCCCAAAAATTTCAACCTTCAACAATCTTAAGACGTTATTTATGCAACAATGGCACCAAGTTCATCTCTTCGACAATTCGCAGTAGATTTTGTCAAATTGGAGCGGTTCGATGGTGGCAATTTTATTCGTTGGCAGAAAAAGTTGCATTTCTTGTTGACAAGCCTCAATGTGGTCTATGTTCTCACAACACCAAAACCTCAAGAACGTGAGGATGAGACATTAGCGGAAACCAGAGTGCGACATAAGTGGGAGCAAGATGACTACGTGTGTAAGGGACACATTTGCAATGCCATGTCTGATACTTTGTTTGATCAATATCACAACAAACCTACATCAAAAGAGATATGGGACTCATTAGAGGCTAAGTACATGATGGAAGATGCCACAAGTAAGAAATTCTTGGCTTCTAAATTTTTTAATTATAGAATGGTTGATAATAGACTTGTGGTTGAACAATATAATGAGATTTTGCATATTCTTGATCAATTCAACCAACATAACATGAAAATGGATGAGTCTATTATTGTCTCTTCAATTATTGATAAACTTCCTCCCTCTTGGAAAGCTTATAAGAAAAGTCTTAAACATAACAAAGAGGAAATTAGTCTGGATGGCTTAGGCCAAAGTCTTCGTATTGAAGAGGAACTTAAGCTTAATAGTTTTGAGGATCAGACTACTACGTCCTCTAAAATTAATGTCGTAGAGGAAGTGAAGGAGTTTAAACATTCTAATCACCCTAAGAATAATCAAAAGAGAAAGTTTGATTCCAAAGAGAATCAAAACAATAAGAAGAAAAAGAAGGGTACATGCCACCACTGCGAAAAACCTGGCCACTTCAAAAGAGATTGTCGACTTCTGAAGAAACAAAAGGAAGTTTCGAGCACAAATTTTGTGGCCATGATATCTGACATTAATGCTCTTGAAGATGATAATAAATGGTGGATAGATTCTGGTGCAACTAAGTATGTATGCAAGAATAGTAGCCTTTTCAAATCTTATAAAGCAATGGATGATGGAAGTGTTCTTTACATGGGAAATTCCTCCACTGCAATAGTTAAAGGAAAAGGCAATGTGCAACTAGAGTTTACTTTTGGAAAAACTTTAACACTTACTGATGTTTATCATGTTCCTGAAGTGAGGAAAAACCTTGTATCTGGTAGCCTTCTTAATAAGTTTGGCTTCAAACTTGTTTTTGAGTCAAACAAATTTATATTATCTAAGGGTGGTACCTTTGTTGGGAAAGGATACATGTATGAAGGAATGTTTAAACTCAATATCAATAATATGAATGTTTCTTCTGCTTATATGGTTGATTCATTATCTTTGTGGTATAATCGTTTAGGACATGTGAATATTAGAAGATTGCATGATATGGCTAATTTAGAGTTAATTCCTAAGCATGAAAATGATATGCATGAAAAATGTAAAGTATGTGCACAGACTAAAATCACAAGATCTCCTTTTCCAAAAATTGAAAAAAAAATCTTCTTTATTGCATTTAATTCATAGCGATGTGTGTGATATGCATAGTAATCCTTCTAAAGGTGGTATAAAATATTTTGTAACATTTATTGATGATTTTTCAAAATATTGTTATGTGTATTTATTACATTCTAAAGATCAAGTGTTAGAAAAATTTAAAACTTATAAAAATGAAGTTGAGAATTTTTGTGACACTAAAATTAAATGCCTTAGAAGTGATAAAGGAGGTGAATATGCTTTTTCAGAGTTTTGTGAATCTGTTGGCATTGTACATGAAACTAGCACTGCATATACTCCACAACAAAATGGCATAGCTGAAAGGAAAAATAGGACATTAATAGAAATGGTTAATGCTATGCTTTTTAATGCTGAGCTTGGTAAAGGTTTTTGGGGTGAAGCTATTTTAACTGCATGTCATATCTTAAATAGAGTGCCTAATAAGAAAACAAAGGTGACCCTATATGAATTATGGAAAAAGAGAAAACCTAATATTTCTTATCTAAGAGTTTGGGGTTGTCGAGCTATTGTAAGACTACCAAAACCTAAGATAAAGAAATTAGGAGTAAGGGGCATTGAATGTATATTCTTGAGATATGCTGAGCATAGTAAAGCTTATAGGTTTCTTGTAACAGAACCTAATAGCTTTGTTGAGATCAATACTATAGTGGAATCTAGAGATGAAATATTCTATGAAAATAGATTTTCCACTATACCAAAAAGTATTGATTCTCAAGAGAATGATAAACAAATAAAAATTGGTCAAAAGCGTGATGTTAATAATGAGCAAAATCATTTGAGAAGAAGTAAAAGAATAAGGACTATAAAATCTTTTGGACCAGATTTTATAGTCTATTTAGTTGAAAGGACAAGAGACTCACAATCAAAACAGACCATGATCACATCTACTATAGAGTCTGATCCCCTCACCTATGAAGAGGCAATGAAGTCTCAAGATGTTGTTTTTTGGAAAGAGGTCATTAATGATGAAATGGACTCTATTGTGGGTAATAAGACTTGGAAATTAGTTGATTTACCACCTAGCTCTAATCCTATAGGTTGTAAATGGATTTTCAAAAAGAAGAAGAAAGTTGATGGAACAATTGAAAGATTTAAAGCAAGACTAGTAGCAAAAGGCTTTACACAAAAAGAAGGCCTTGATTATTTTGATATGTATGCACCTGTTGCAAAAATTGCTACTATTAGAGTCTTGATTGCTTTGGCTTCAATTTATCAATTTGAAATCCATCAAATGGATGTAAAAACAGCTTTCTTAAATGGAGAATTAGATGAGGAAATTTACATGAAACAACCAGAAGGGTTTGTTATGCCAGGACAAGAACATAAAGTTCGTAAACTAGTCAAGTCTTTATATAGTCTTAAACAAGCTCCAAAGCAGTGGCACGAAAAGTTTGACAAAGTGATTGTCTCAAATGGATTTAATATTCATGAATCTGATAAATGTGTTTATAGCAGATTCAATGGAAATAAAGGTGTGATTATTTGTTTATATGTAGATGACATGTTAATTTTTGGTACTGATAGTGAGAGCATTGAACTCACTAAATCATTATTGTCATCTAATTTTGATATGAAAGATATGGGACTTGCTGATGTGATTTTGGGGATTAAAATTATAAAAAATGCGAATGACTTAGTATTGACCCAATCACATTATATTGAGAAAATTTTAAAGAAATTTAATTATTATGATTGTAAGTCTGTGTCAACACCTTTTGATTCAAACATAAGACTCTATCCTAACACTAGCTGATCAATATCCCAATTAGAATATGCACGTGTTATTGGGTGTCTTATGTATGCGATGACTTATACTAGACCTGATATTGCTTTTGCTGTTGGAAAGCTCAGTAGATATACTAGTAATCCAAGCCAAGCACACTGGCAAGCAGTGTACAGAATTCTAAAATATTTAAAACATACAATGGATTTTGGTATATACTGCACTGGATATCCTTCAGTTTTAGAAGGATTTTCGGATGCTAGTTGGATTACTGATCGAGATGATCATACATCCACAAGTGGTTGGATTTTTAATCTTGGCGGAGGAGCTATTTCATGGGGCTCAAAGAAGCAAACTTGTATAGCAGACTCCACCATGGCTGCAGAATTTGTAGCTTTGGCTTCATGTTGCAAGGAAGCTGAATGGTTAAGGAATTTGCTTATAGAAATTCCTATTTGGCCTAAACCAATGCCTCTTGTATCTATTCACTGTGATAGTGAGGCAACTTTATCAAGAGCATATAGTCAAATCTATAATGGAAAGTCTAGGCACATTGGTCTAAGACATAGTTATGTAAGACAACTACTTACAGATGGAGTAATCACAATTGACTTTGTGAAATCATGCCAAAATCTGGCAGACCCCTTAACTAAAGGCCTTGCAAGGGATATTGGATCTAAAACTTCTAAGGGGATGGGACTGAAGCCAGCATTATCTTATCACCAATGATGGAAACTCAACCCAACACTTGAAATATCAAGATCTTGGGTTCAATGAGCAAAAGTACATCATATGTTGTGATAGCAAGAACTATAATATTTTTAGATGCGTCCCAAAGGTTAGTGCTTGATACTTGTAACATATGGGAAAGGTTAAGCTACTTAACTTTTAATGGACTTATAAATGTTTTAATTATAGGGACATTCTAGATAAGTCTACCTATGTGAGTGTAGGAGGTGGTGCCGCTTCCTATGTAACTTGGCTAGTTACTAAAGCGCTCATGAAAAAAGGATATAGACACAAGGCCAATCCACGTGTCAGCTAAGGAATACTTGAGAATTTGAAAACTTATGTGTGAGATATATCCGGTTAGTCGATTAAGGTCGCTGGTTCAAAGCTTGCCTACCATGCCACCTTGATTAACTTTGATGTATTGTCACTAAGTGAAGGTTCAAGTCCAAAAGACACCTTCATCTATGCATAAGTTTTCCAAGCCTGTGCAAGATAATTTTCAAAATTCATTTATTTAGAAAATAGTGGGGGATTGTTAGAAAATTTTCAAAATAAATACAAAATAAATATGTCTTATGGTAAAGACATGTCCTATTAATTGTGCCTTATAGAAAAGATACCTTTCACTAAAGACATGTCCAATTAAATGATGTCTTGTTGTAAGGACATGTCCATTTAATTGTGTCTTGTAGAAAAGGTATCTTTTTACTAAATGATATAACTTTTCATGGCAACATTTCACTTAGAGATGCATCATTTCATGGTGACATTTCATTTGAAATGGTGATGGTTCAATTTGGACCATTGATTAAAATCAAATCTAGATCCAATGGCCATAAATGAAGGGGTATCATGAAAGATGATAACCCAAATGAGAGGGCACAAGTATATCTATAAATAGGGTCGTGTTTAAGCCATTTAGACATGAAATAAATGATCCTCCACCCCTCTTTTCTTAGCATTCCTTTCTAGTACGAATTTCAACACAAAACACCCATTTTCTTTTATGCATTTACATTCCAATATATTATTTTCTGCAGAAACAATATATTGTTTCTTGGCAAGCTTGCAACATTCAAGAGTATTCTGGTTTGCTTTCGTCTCTGCACAACGCAAGCAAACAAACAAGTGCTTCATTGTATCTTGGAGGCGTATTTGCTTAACCCATGTGCATCACTCAATTGGTGGGGGCAAAAAACGTCTTAAGGAAAGCGACATTTGTAATGTGCCTTGAAGCACACAAAATTTCTGCAGTTTCTTCCTACATACAGAGTTAGTTGTAAACACATTACTTTACATAATAAAGTTCCACCATTATTGTTATATTTCTCTACATTTGTTATTCCCCAAAAATTTTAACCTCCAACAGGCCATTGGGAGCAAAAGCAAAAGAAGAGTTATATGTAAGGCATTCAATGGCGGCAGAGCTCTTCCGGGCAGCAAAAGTAGCATCATTTGTTTTGAGAAGCTCTTTGGTTACATCAGGAGAAGAAGTTACAACACCTAGGACAGAGCCTATGCATATGGACATCAAGGGGCCATAGCGAGTTGAAAGCTTGTGAAAAGAAAGGTGAAGGGAAGGGCCGAGGAGATGGAGGTGCCCGACAATCGGCAAGGCCCACGGGCTTGGTGGCAGTCGCCGTGAGTGTTTGATGGCTTTCAGCACTAGGGCGGACAAGATGAAGAGGGAAGCATAAAAAATCAGCGGTTGAAATGTCATGGCTAGAAAAGATCTATAGGCTTCTTGGGCACTGCCGTTGAGATGAGCGGACAACATGCATTATTTATATATGTTTCAATCATGGGAAATTTCAACAATGTGCCTAATGTTGTTTTAAATGTAATTAACTTTAGTAAATATTAATGTCTAGGTAATTGCTAAGTTACTGTTGGTGTAACTTTTACCTTTTGAAAATAATACAAAAAACAATAATAAATTATGAGAGCCATATGTGTTATTCAGTACTGTAAGTTAAATAAGTAGTGACTTTAGTTACATAAGCAGTGACTCAGCAAATGTGGGCACATTGGCAACCCATGCATTAGTTAGGCCGACAACTTCTGCCCATGGACTTTCAACTCTTTGCAAAACAGAATATAAATTGTGTAAATGAAATATAAGACTTGTAAATATAAGATAAAATAAATAAATTAACATAAGAGTATTAAATTGGTATATTACTAGTAAACTAAAAAAAATTATAAATGTAATATAAAATTTGTAAATCAATATATATAAAGTATAAAAATAAAACATAAATTGTGGAAATAGAATATAAGACTTATAAATAGAATGTAAAATAAGTAAATCAACATAAGAGTGGTAAATTGATGTATTATTGGTAAACAAAACAAAAACTTATAAGTATAATATAAAATTAATTTGTAAATCAACATTAAGTGTAAAATAAAACGTAAATGATGTAAATAAAATATAAGACTTGTAAATGAAAGTTAAATTAAGTAAATTAATTTATCATTGGTAAATAAAACAAAAACTTTTCAATATAACATAAAATTTGTAAATTAACATTAAGTATAAGATAAAACATAAATTAAATAAGTAAAAGATAAGACTTGTAAATATAATATAAACAAGTAAATTAACATAAGAGTAGTAAAATGATGTATTATTGGTAAATAAAACATAAACCTACCGATGTAATATGAAACTTATAAATTAACATTAAGAGCAGCTGTCAGGTAGAGCGTCTGCAACGTAGCGTTATCCAGTCATCAATTATTGCGGTAGCTAACCTAAAATTTAGATCTGACTAGATCTACACCATCTTTAGTCTTTTACCTGTTAGTCTCTTGTTTGACATTTTGGCAGTTGGTACTCATTTATGCACTCCATTAATTGCAATTTCATTTACTTGTAAGTCAAGCTATTATTTTTAATTCTCTTTATTTTCATATGGAGCATGAGCTCATTTCGTATTAAGAAAATAAAGATATAAATCAAATTCCTAGGATGCATTGTTTCTACGTTTGTCCTACATCTTCATTAACTACTATGATGTGGGGGTTTGGTTTGGGAAATCATGTATTTCCGGCAAAATTAGCAGAGTTTGCCTTGAGGTCAAGTAATACTATTTGGGCTAGGGCATGGTAACTTAACATATTATCAAGTTAGGTTTGACCAAAAAGATACTGAATTTGACTCCCTTAAAAGTGAATACACACAAAGCGAAATTCGAGGCCTGTCTTTGATCTATATAAACGCCAAAAAGATGAGGTTTTCTTTTTTAAGTCACACTCCAATTTATTGATATCTACAATAACATAAATTTACTCATAAATCAATTGTGTGATATAATTTCGACGTTAAAGAATTAAAATGAATTGATTCTTTTTTTAAATATTTAAAAAAATTAATTTCCAAAATACTCACAAAATGACTCAAACTTTTAATCTTGAGAATGAAATGAGAAGTGCCTAAGAACCAGTTTGGTAATACTATAATTTTTAAATTAATTATTGTTAACTATGCTGTAAAAATAATTAGATGTAAATAGAATCAATTAAATGTTTGGTAAAATTTATTTTTAAAAATATTGTGAGTTTTAAAGCAGTTGTATGTGAATGGTAAATTTTATATTTAAACTGTTACAAGAATATAAATATTAGATTGGACATAATGTTGAATAAAATTTATTTTACATATTTATAAACATGTGTATAAAATACTTTTTATTGTGTATATAATAATTGATAATTAAAATAAATATTATATAATATTAATTTTAAGTATAAAAATTATTTTTAAAATCAAATTTTAAAAAATTACTCCATTTCAATTTTTCCAAATTCGTTGCAGAATGAGATAATTTTATTAAAAGTAATTTTTTAAAAATTCATTAAAAAATAAATTAACTTTTAACTTTTTTTAAAGGAATCCCAAACGAGTTCTAAAAGTGCTACTTCACATCCTACACGTGGGTGCTGCTAAGTTACAGATTCTGTAACTTCCAGCTCACCCAAAACAAATTTTACAGAACCCCTGAATCGTTTGAATAGCAACACTTAAGAGGTGTAAAGAAATTGGGTGGTTGTATGTTACAGATTCTGCAACATAGAAAGGTCCCCTACACGTATCATTGATAATATTAATATGTAGGACCTATATATGTCCGAACTGTTGAACATTAATTGTTGATAGTCATCACGAAGTATTTCAAAAGAAAGAATATAATTGACCCACGACACACCATACAGCATTGATAGCAACAAAAAAATTGACCCATGTACCGTAATAACACCATTCATGACCACACTGAATCCTGCACAAATTTGGTAGATCTTTGCCCTTTGTATATGGACACTGTTTCACCACGCAACGCAATTATACCGTAGTCATTAGAGCTCCTTTAAAAAAAAAATTAATATTACTTAACAAAATCTATTATTGTTGTGAATCTATGTGGGAAGAATCCTAACAATTACAAAACAGTTGGAAATAAGATGAAATAAAAGGAATGAAAAGAAATAAGATGGAGGTAATTTCAGAGAGAATCAAGCTTTTCAGTAAGCTTCTGTTAACTCTTTTGCTTATTATCGAAAATTGCATATATGTTCTGTTAAAAACAGCGGAGGACTAAATTGATCAAAACAAAACCTACTTAGGTAATAGCAGAAGTTTGTTAAACTAAAGGATTTTATTGATATTTAACATGAGGGAGACTACAACACTCACGGTCCACTCTTCTTTCTTTCTATTATTTTTTCATTCTTCACGTAATCCAAAAAAAAAATTCATTCTTCACTTGATACTTACAACAAAGACCTTAGAGGTATTTACCTAGAACTAATATAAACCACACAAATATTAAATTATAAAAAATATGAAAATCATATTTTATAAGTATCTCCAAATATTCAAGAAACATCTAAACTTAAATATTTTTACCTCCATTAGATTTTTTATATTAGAAATATCTCTTATTCTCTACACAATTCTTAAATCTTCCATGAATTAGGCTTTGAACTTGGGATTGGACAAATGTAATTGGATTAGATCATGAAATTGGTGTTGGACATTTAACACTCCCCCTGAACACCAACTTTCATCCTTCAATTCATATTAAATTGCTGGTGGAACTCTTTAAATTTCGTGGTACTAAGACCTTTTGTAAACAAAACCGCAACTTATCTTGCAAGACCTTTTTCCCTAATGAAATAATAATGCACCTTCACATGCTTAGTTCTTGCATGGAAAATTGAATTTTCTGCCAAGCTGATTGCCAATTGATTATCATAATATAATGGTACTACATAATCTACTGGTTGGTGTAGGTCCTTCATTAACTGCATCAACCAAGTACTTTATTAAGCTGCCATCATTGCTGCTCTATAATTTGCTTCTATGGTTGACAATGATACAGTTGTTTGTTTCTTACTTCACCAAGAAACTACTTCAGATCCAATTCTGAAAATATGCCTAGTTGTTGATCTTCTTGAATCATGATCTCCAGTGCAGTCAGCATCACAATAGCTAGTCAGCTTACAACTTTCATCATTCTTGTACAAAAGCAAATTATATAACATTAACATTTGATTCGAGATTAACATTTGATTTTATATAACATTAACATTTGATTTTTAGAATCAAATTTTAAAAAATTACTCCATTTCAATTTTTCAAAATTCGTTGTAAGATGAGACAATTTTATTAAAAATAATTTCTAAAAAAATTCATTAAAAAATGAAATTAACTTTTAACTTTTTTTAAAGGAATCCCAAACGAGTTCTAAAAGTGCTACTTCACATCCTACACGTGGGTGCTGCTAAGTTACAGATTCTGTAACTAAGTGAAGGTTCAAGTCCAAAAGACACCTTCATCTATGCATAAGTTTTCCAAGCCTGTGCAAGATAATTTTCAAAATTCATTTATTTAGAAAATGGTGGGGGATTGTTAGAAAATTTTCAAAATAAATACAAAATAAATATGTCTTATGGTAAAGACATGCCCTATTAATTGTGCCTTATAGAAAAGATACCTTTCACTAAAGACATGTCCAATTAAATGATGTCTTGTTGTAAGGACATGTCCATTTAATTGTGTCTTGTAGAAAAGGTATCTTTTTACTAAATGATATAACTTTTCATGGCAACATTTCACTTAGAGATGCATCATTTCATGGTGACATTTCATTTGAAAATGTGATGGTTCAATTTGGACCATTGATTAAAATCAAATCTATATCCAATGGCCATGAATGAAGGGGTATCATGAAAGATGATAACCCAAATGAGAGGGCACAAGTATATCTATAAATAGGGGTCGTGTTTAAGCCATTTAGACATGAAATAAATGATCCTACACCCCTCTTTTCTTAGCATTCCTTTCTAGTACGAATTTCAACACAAAACACCCATTTTCTTTTGTGCATTTACATTCCAATATATTATTTTCTGCAAGAACAATATATTGTTTCTTGGCAAGCTTGCAACATTCAAGAGTATTCTGGTTTGCTTTCGTCGATGCACAACGCAAGCAAACAAACAAGTACTTCATTGTATCTTGGAGGCGTATTTGCTTAACCCATGTGCATCACTCAATTGGTGGGGGCAAATAACGTCTTAAGGAAAGCGACATTTGTAACGTGCCTTGAAGCACACAAAATTTCTGCAGTTTCTTCCTACATACAGAGTTAGTTGTAAACACATTACTTTACATAATGAAGTTCCACCATTATTGTTATATTTCTCTACATTTGTCATTCCCCAAAACTTTTAACCTCCAACAGGCCATTGGGAGCAAAAGCAAAAGAAGAGTTATATGTAAGGCATTCAATGGCGGCAGAGCTCTTCCGGGCAGCAAAAGTAGCATCATTTGTTTTGAGAAGCTCTTTGGTTACATCAGGAGAAGAAGTTACAACACCTAGGACAAAGCCTATGCATATGGACATCAAGGGGCCATAGCGAGTTGAAAGCTTGTGAAAAGAATGGTGAAGGGAAGGGCCGAGGAGATGGAGGTGCCCGACGATCGGCAAGGCCCACGGGCTTGGTGGCAGTCGCCGTGAGTGTTTGATGGCTTTCAGCACTAGGGCGGACAAGATGAAGAGGGAAGCATAAAAAATCAGTGGTTGAAGTGTCATGGCTAGAAAAGATCTATAGGCTTCTTGGGCACTGCCGTTGAGATGAGCGAACAACATGCATTATTTACATATGTTTCAATCATGGGAAATTTCAACAATGTGCCTAATGTTGTTTTAAATGTAATTAACTTTAGTAAATATTAATGTCTAGGTAATTGCTAAGTTACTGTTGGTGTAACTTTTACCTTTTGAAAATAATACAAAAAACAATAATAAATTATGAGACCCATATGTGTTATTCAGTACTGTAAGTTAAATAAGTAGCGACTTCAGTTACATAAGCAGTGACTCAGCAAATGTGGGCACATTGGCAACCCATGCATTAGTTAGGCCGACAACTTCTGCCCATGGACTTTCAACTCTTTGCAAAACATAATATAAATTGTGTAAATGAAATATAAGACTTGTAAATATAAGATAAAATAAATAAATTAACATAAGAGTATTAAATTGGTATATTACTAGTAAACTAAAAAAAATTATAAATGTAATATAAAACTTGTAAATCAATATATATAAAGTATAAAAATAAAACATAAATTGTGGAAATAGAATATAAGACTTATAAATAGAATGTAAAATAAGTAAATCAACATAAGAGTGGTAAATTGATTTATTATTGGTAAACAAAACAAAAACTTATAAGTATAATATAAAATTAATTTGTAAATCAACATTAAGTATAAAATAAAACGTAAATGATGTAAATAGAATATAAGACTTGTAAATGAAAGTTAAATTAAGTAAATTAACATATGAGTAGTAAATTAATTTATCATTGGTAAATAAAACAAAAACTTTTCAATATAATATAAAATTTGTAAATTAACATTAAGTATAAGATAAAACATAAATTAAATAAGTAAAAGATAAGACTTGTAAATAGAATATAAACAAGTAAATTAACATAAGAGTAGTAAAATGATGTATTATTGGTAAATAAAACATAAACCTACCGATGTAACATGAAACTTATAAATTAACATTAAGAGCAGCTGTCAGGTAGAGCGTCTGCAACGTAGCGTTATCCAGTCATCAATTATTGCGGTAGCTAACCTAAAATTTAGATCTGACTAGATCTACACCATCTTTAGTCTTTTACCTGTTAGTCTCTTGTTTGACATTTTGGCAGTTGGTACTCATTTATGCACTCCATTAATTGCAATTTCATTTACTTGTAAGTCAAGCTATTATTTTTAATTCTCTTTATTTTCATATGGAGCATGAGCTCATTTCGTATTAAGAAAATAAAGATATAAATCAAATTCCTAGGATGCATTGTTTCTACGTTTGTCCTACATCTTCATTAACTACTATGATGTGGGGGTTTGGTTTGGGAAATCATGTATTTCCGGCAAAATTAGCAGAGTTTGCCTTGAGGTCAAGTAATACTATTTGGGCTAGGGCATGGTAACTTAACATATTATCAAGTTAGGTTTGACCAAAAAGATACTAAATTTGACTCCCTTAAAAGTGAATACACACAAAGCGAAATTCGAGGCCTGTCTTTGATCTATATAAACGCCAAAAAGATGAGGTTTTCTTTTTTAAGTGACACTCCAATGTATTGATATATACAATAACATAAATTTACTCATAAATCAATTGTGTGATATAATTTCGACGTTAAAGAATTAAAATGAATTGATTCTTTTTTTAAATATTTAAAAAAATTAATTTCCAAAATACTCACAAAATGACTCAAACTTTTAATCTTGAGAATGAAATGAGAAGTGCCTAAGGACCAGTTTGGTAATACTATAATTTTTAAATTAATTATTGTTAATTATGCTGTAAAAATAATTAGATGTAAATAGAATCAATTAAATGTTTGGTAAAATTTATTTTAAAAAATACTGTGACTTTTAAAAGCAGTCGTATGTGAATGGTAAATTTTATATTTAAATTGTTATAAGAATATAAATATTAGATTGGACATAATGTTGAATAAAATTTATTTTACATATTTATAAACATGTGTATAAAATACTTTTTATTGTGTATATAATAATTGATAATTAAAATAAATATTATATAATATTAATTTTAAGTATAAAAATTATTTTTAAAATCAAATTTTAAAAAATTACTCCATTTCAATTTTTCCAAATTCGTTGCAGAATGAGATAATTTTACTAAAAGTAATTTTTTAAAAATTCATTAAAAAATAAATTAACTTTTAACTTTTTTTAAAGGAATCCCAAACGAGTTCTAAAAGTGCTACTTCACATCCTACACGTGGGTGCTGCTAAGTTACAGATTCTGTAACTTCCAGCTCACCCAAAACAAATTTTACAGAACCCCTGAATCGTTTGAATAGCAACACTTAAGAGGTGTAAAGAAATTGGGTGGTTGTATGTTACAGATTCTGCAACATAGAAAGGTCCCCTACACGTATCATTGATAATATTAATATGTAGGACCTATATATGTCCGAACTGTTGAACATTAATTGTTGATAGTCATCACGAAGTATTTCAAAAGAAAGAATATAATTGACCCACGACACACCATACAGCATTGATAGCAACAAAAAAATTGACCCATGTACCGTAATAACACCATTCATGACCACACTGAATCCTGCACAAATTTGGTAGATCTTTGCCCTTTGTATATGGACACTGTTTCACCACGCAACGCAATTATACCGTAGTCATTAGAGCTCCTTTAAAAAAAAATTAATATTACTTAACAAAATCTATTATTGTTGTGAATCTATGTGGGAAGAATCCTAACAATTACAAAACAGTTGGAAATAAGATGAAATAAAAGGAATGAAAAGAAATAAGATGGAGGTAATTTCAGAGAGAATCAAGCTTTTCAGTAAGCTTCTGTTAACTCTTTTGCTTATTATCGAAAATTGCATATATGTTCTGTTAAAAACAGCGGAGGACTAAATTGATCAAAACAAAACCTACTTAGGTAATAGCAGAAGTTTGTTAAACTAAAGGATTTTATTGATATTTAACATGAGGGAGACTACAACACTCACGGTCCACTCTTCTTTCTTTCTATTATTTTTTCATTCTTCACGTAATCCAAAAAAAAAATTCATTCTTCACTTGATACTTACAACAAAGACCTTAGAGGTATTTACCTAGAACTAATATAAACCACACAAATATTAAATTATAAAAAATATGAAAATCATATTTTATAAGTATCTCCAAATATTCAAGAAACATCTAAACTTAAATATTTTTACCTCCATTAGATTTTTTATATTAGAAATATCTCTTATTCTCTACACAATTCTTAAATCTTCCATGAATTAGGCTTTGAACTTGGGATTGGACAAATGTAATTGGATTAGATCATGAAATTGGTGTTGGACATTTAACACTCCCCCTGAACACCAACTTTCATCCTTCAATTCATATTGAATTGCTGGTGGAACTCTTTAAATTTCGTAGTACTAAGACCTTTTGTAAACAAAACCGCAACTTATCTTGCAAGACCTTTTTCCCTAATGAAATAATAATGCACCTTCACATGCTTAGTTCTTGCATGGAAAATTGAATTTTCTACCAAGCTGATTGCCAATTGACTATCATAATATAATGGTACTACATAATCTACTGGTTGGTGTACGGTCCTTCATTAACTGCATCAACCAAGTACTTTATTAAGCTGCCATCATTGCTGCTCTATAATTTGCTTCTATGGTTGACAATGATACAATTATTTGTTTCTTACTGCACCAAGAAACTACTTCATATCCAATTCTGAAAATATGCCTAGTAGTTGATCTTCTTGAATCATGATCTCCAGTGCAGTCAGCATCACAATAGCTAGTCAGCTTGCAACTTTCATCATTCTTGTACAAAACACCAAAGTCGGTTATACTTTTCACATATTTCAGTATTTGTCAAATTACCTCCAAATAAGGCTTCTTTGGATTTTACATCCACCGATTCATTACATCCACCTGATATGAAATGTTTGGTCAAGCGAGCATTAGTAGATTAAACAACCTAATAATTGTTGACTCATTATTCTATCTTGTAAATCTTTGCCTTCATGTATGCACAATTTTGCATTGACATCCATTAGAGTTGAGATTGGTTTGTATTCCAAAATTTCAAACTTCTTTAACAAGTTTTTGGCATATTTTTGTTGGCAAATAAATATCCCTTCTTTTGTTTGATCAACCTCTAGACTAAAAAATGCTTAAGTTGATCAAGTTCTTTCATCTGAAAGCGAACATATAAGTTCTCTCTTGTTCGTTGAATCTCTTCTTCATCATCAACTATAAGAATCAAATCATCAACATACACCAATATAGTTGCGAACTTTCCTTTACCAGCATTTACGAAGAGGCTAGAATTTGCATATGCCACTGAATAAACCACTCTAAGTTAAAAATTCAGCAAACTTACCATTTCATGCCCTTAGTGCTTACTTTAAACTGCAAAGTGACTTTCTCATCTTACATACATATTCAGATAAGCTTTGTTCTCAAATCCTCTAGGTGGTTCATGTAGATCTCCTGATCCAATTCTCTATGTAGAAAGGAAATTTTACATCCATCTGCCACAATTTTCATTCATCGATGGCTGCAAGTACAAGTAGGACTCTTACTGTTGTAAGCTTTGCCACCGAACTGAACGTTTCATCATAGTCTATCTCGTATTTTTGTGAGAATCCTCGAACTATCAACCAAGTTTTGCACCTTTCAATTGAAATATCGGAGTGCTTCTTAATCTTGTACATTGATTTGTAAGATATTGGTTTTACATCCTTTGGTTTTGGAACCGAATCCCAAGTCTGATTTTGCTTAAGTGCGAAGATTTCTTCCTTTATTGCCTTCATTTAGGGGTGCTTACGGATCATATTTTGTGGATTATGCATCAATCTATATTCGATCCATGATTTTGTGGATTATAAATTTTCAATCCTTGGATTGGTGAAATCAAATCCAAATCTAATCCATACATCTGCAAATCATATGTGAATTTAATCCAATCTATATTCAATCCATTATTTTGTGAATTGGTTTGTAAATTAAAATTTTTTAATTTTGTCCAATCTATGGACTAATTAAATAAAAAATCTAATATAAAAATAATTTTATTACCAATCAAATTCAAAATTGAATAGATTTAAATAAATTTATTATTTAAATAAAGGTAGAATAATATATTCAAAGTTTCAAAATATACACACTGAATAGAAAAGATCACATTTGCTTTAGATCAATACATGAATAAATTATGAAATTAACTGTTTAAGAAGCTATATTTGTTTATTTAGATATCCAACTACTTAATTTTTTATTTTATATTATTATTGGATAAGATATAATATGGCATTGGCATAACTATATTTTAACTTACTTATTCATTATTAAGTAGTAATGCCATATTCACAATTTTTTTTTAATTAAATAATTTTTTTGTGGATTCGCAGATTTTTGCAGATCAAATAGATTAAGTAGATCGGATTAGATTCTGAACACCTCTATGGCTTCATCCAATGAGAATTATTTATTGTTTCTTCAAATGTCTTAGGTTCTTTTATTTTTTTTCTTCTTCTGCAACTACTCTATTAGCATACTTGAGATTTGACTTTCTCACTCTTTGGATCTTCTAAGTTGAGATTCAAGAGTTCTTGATTATGATTTACTTGGTTCTTCATCTTCAATAGGGCTCTAGTAAAGACATGTCTTCCAAGGATTTTACGCCACATCATGCTCGATATCATCATCCCTTGGATCATCAAAATCTTTATGTTCTTCTTGGCTTCGGTGAATTTTGGAAATTCATTCCTTCATTTGATCTTTAATTTCTTTTAAATCTGATAGCTCTTCTTTTTCTAAAGATCACCATAAAGATGTTTCGTAAAACACCAAGTTTTGTATTGTGTAGCACCATCCACTGGGAAGATCACAATATCTCCATCTTTTCCTCTGGCGATCATACCCGACAAAGATACAATGAACCACTTTCTTGTTAAATTTGCTTCGTAAATAGCTTGGCACAAAGACATAGCACACACAGCCGAATACACGAAAGTGGCTAATTGTAGGATTCACATTCCACAACTTCTTATAAGGTGATATAAGCCCTAGTTTGGGTTTAGGAAGTAAATTGATCACGTAAGCTGCCATCTTTATAACTTCGGCCCAAAACCTCCCTGGTACATTCTTCGCATGTACCATACTCCAACAAATCTTCACAAGATACATGTTTTTTATTCTACTATGCCATTCTGTTGTGATATGTTGGCACAAGTGAACTGATAACGTATCTTCTAGTCTTAAAGATATTGGATAAACTTATGTGATGTATACTCTTCTCTATTGTTTGTTCATAGACAACAAACCTTTTTTCCTACTTCTCCTTCTACTATGTCTCTAAATTTCTTAGACTTTAAAAAAGTTCATATTTTTCTTCATTAAAAAAAGACATAACTGGAGAAGTCGTCAATAAATGTGACCATGTATCGTATGTCATTGATAAAAAGTTGCTTGATAGGCCCAAACACGTCAAAATATATCAACTTTATTGTTATATTGCTCTAAACTTCGACTCCTCATATGGGAGTTGGTGAGCCTTGTCATATTGGCACCAGTACACATGATAACTTTATGAAATGAGAGTTATCATGACACTTTTAAACTTAAATCAATATTATTTAGAGAGTAAATAATGTGTTTTCATTGCATTTTTGTTACATTTTCCATAAATATTCATTTTAGTTTAGACTGAATAAGTTTTGCTTAATTTAAAGTAATTTGTGCTTAAATTGTGTGTATAATTGTAGGTTTCCAGAAGCTTATAATTCAAGGAAGGAATGTTGATGCAATAGGCTGGCAAAAAGGAGGAAGAACATAGCTACAAAAGAGTTGAAACAAATCTGGAACAGTGCAGTTGCTGTAGATATTGATGTAGCAATCCTGGAACAACGACAGAGAAAATTCCGCGTGGGATACTTGCAGAATTGCGATCTACAGTTTCCTAATCTGACTTATGCACACCCTAGGATTCCGTTTACCCTAATTTTCAATTATAAAATAAGCACACATCATAAGGAAAAGGGAGATCCGTCACCTAAGGAGAAAAACACAAAGAAACAAAAGAAAAACAAGATTCAAGAGAGAGATTAAGGGCTGCACAAGAGGAGAATTTGCAGAAATCAATTGAGAGCTCAATCCTTCTTATTCTTCTCTTGTTTTCTCGTTTTCTTTTTATTTATGGGGATGTGTTTCATGGCTGAAACTTTGTTCTTTATTTTTCTTTTGCAAATCATGAACTAAATTTATTTGTGGTTGAGTTATAAACAATCTTGATAGTTTATTGACTGAATATATGTGTTGCTGCATGTTTGCTGTAGCAGTTTGTTTTGATAATATTTATTTTTATTCATTCTTTCGATTGATCACCCATTTAATGATACAAGTTAGGAGAGAGCCGCAAAATGGCCTATCTTAGTGGAACATATCAGAACAATACTTGATCTTAAATTGAGTTTCCCGGATTGAGTTTTACTTGTGTCCCAAAAAGGTCATGCTTGATTTAAAATTAGTGATGAACTAGACATAAGGATTCACCTTATAGAGTAAATAAAACATAAGTGTGTAATGTTATATCTTATGTTGGCATAACAACTGATCACTATTAGGTTACATATAGATATAAGATATCCAACATGCGACGACTGAGGACACATAAGAATTCTGCCCAGTGCTGTAGCAGATACCGCAGCAACCGAGCCAACCATTAGAACATAGTCAAGACCATTAGGAGAATTTATTCACTCAACTACTATATATTTCCATTATTTTTATCCTTGAGCTTGACGTGATAGTTTACTTTGTTGCATTTATTTATTGCGTTTTTATTTTAATTAGTACATTGGTTTCATTAATTGTTTATTTTATTTTAGCACAAAATCTGCACTGTTAAAATTGTTGTAGCAAATCTGATAACATCAATCCCTGTGGAGATGATCTTGAATACTCATCACTTTATTACTTGTTGTGTACACTTGCACATTGACACCAATAGCATTAGTATTTATATACCAACAAGTTTTTGGCATCGTTGCCGGGGATTGATTGTTAATTGTGATTTGTGAAATTAGTTTTAATGGTGCTAATTTTTTTTATTTAAATTTGTTTATTTTGTTGACATAGGTGATCTAGCAACCCTTGCATGCGCAAATATAAATCTGTTGACTTCCAATTTAATCCAAAAATTGAAAGAACTGCAAGGAGATTGAGAAGAGAGCATCGGGAATTACAAGCTATTGTACCAATGGATGATTTGCAAGATTTGAGAAACTTGAACCGTAGAGAGGGGATACAACCAGTCAATGTACATGAAGGTTTGAATGGACAATGTGTTCAAAGGCAACCAGGGAACAACAACATTATTCACATGGCGAATTAGACCCTGATACAGCCCCCAAGCTCAGCCATAAGCATTAAATTGTCCCCAATTCTCATACAAAAGCTGGAGACCCAATGACCAACTGAGTCTCGAATAACACTTCCCGCTCTTGCTTCCCAAGTATTTTTACAAGAGCCATCTGTATTTAATTTACACCATGGCTATGGCGGCGGCATCCAACGAATAAAAATCTCCTTTCTCCTCGGCTGCAGGCTTAGACAAGAATTATTAACTCTGTAAATTTCATTAGCTCTCGTCATAGCATCCATATAGATTGTTAAGCTATCCACCAACTTCCCCTCAAAGAAAATATGGTTCCTCCAGAACCACAGCCTCCAAACTACCACATCAAAGATACAATCCAGGGGAGGGGAGACACAATCTTCCATTTATTCTACAGGTTCCCAGCAATCCATTCACTTAAGTTCGAATTGAAGAAAGTGTTATGACTGGCCATCGGAACAAGCTTACACCAAACCTACTTGATACAGCTGCAATCTCTCAATGCATGGAGGATATCTTCAACCGCACCCCCACACCTATCACAGCCCTTAGGAACATTAATATGACGCCTAGCAAGTTCATCACGAGTCTTTAGTTTCTCATGCATAAGCTGCCAAAGAAAAAGGCATATGGATTGAAGCCCCTTCCAACTCCATGGGAGCTTCCAATTTCTGTCATGATCAGCAGCATGATGATAGCAAAGGGATTCATAAGTTGACCGGACTGTAAACATGCCGCTTGGATCAAAACCCCAGTAAATTTTATTAGCCCCAAGATGAGGAAACGGAGGCATGACAAAAGCAATCTACATGAGAGTACAATGCGGTAGAAAATGCTCAAAGCTCGACCAATTCCATCCCCCATGACCATTCATAAAGTCACTCACAGTGGCATTGATAAGCTCGTGAAGAATCGGTTGGAGGGCAAGGCTGATCAAAGGATATTTCGTAGCCCAACAATTAACCCAGAAGCGAGTTCTAACTCCATCACGAACTGACCAGCGAGCCCCCTGTACTGTTGCCAACCACGTGCTACGAATAGCCCTCTAAATCCAAGAACCCAGTTTATCTAGAAGAGACATTGGTAAGTTGCGAGACTCCAATCCATATTTGGAGTAGAAGACTTGCACCCACAGTTTATCTGAGTTGGAAATAACCTCCCAACTCAATTTCATCAGCAGCGCCTGATTCATTTCTTCCATTTTTTTGAATCCCAGGCCTCCATGTTTTTTCGGCATGCAAATTTTGTCCCACCCCACCATACTCATCTTGTGACTCTTTGAATTCCCATCCCAAATAAATCACCGACAAGACTTGTCGATTTCATGTCTCACTAAAGGAGGAAGTAAGGTCGTTTGCATGGCATAAACAGGCATTGCTTGCAGGACTGATTGTGCCAGAGTGACACGTCCAGCAAGAGATAGACGAGCCACATTCCAACCAGTGAGCCGCTTATCCACTTTATCAAGGATGGATTGATACGTGTATTTATTTACCCGCAAATGGATTAAGGCATTCCAAGATGCCGCTTATCCACTTATCAAGGATGAATTGATAAGTGTATTTATTTACTCGCGAATGGATTAAGGACATTCTAAGAAAATCACCCAAGTTATTTGTGGCCGAAACTCCCAAAGTCGAGCCTATAATATTTGCATCCCGAGTAGCAACATTTTTAGAGAAGAAAACTTTAGTTTTCAGTTTATTAACTTTTGCTTCAGAACTCCTACAATAATTGTCCGGAACAGCATCAACGACATAAGCTTGATCAATTGAAGCTTCCACAAATAATAACAAATCGTCTGCTAAAAAGAGATGCGTTAAAGGAGTTCCATATTTGGCCAAACAAATAGGCCTCCATCTCCCTTCCATCATCGCTTGGGTTATACCATGACTCAACCGTTCGATGCACAGAACAAAAAGAAAAGGCGAGAGGGATCGCCCTGACGGATACCTCTTCCCGGAGTGAAAGCCTCTGTCACCTCACCATTCCATAAAATGCTCATACTAGCTGAAGTTACGCATTCCATGATTAGTCTAAATAAGTGAATTGGAATACTAGTTTGTTTAAGTGTATCAAAAATGAAATCCCACCTTAAGCCGGTCATAAGCCTTCTCTAGGTCGACCTTAATGGCCATAAATCATTTCCTGCCAGTTTTCCTGCGCATGGAGTGAACTACTCCCTGAGCCACTACAATATTATCTATTATATGCCTCCCAAGAACAAAGCTCGTCTGATTGGGGCCTATTAGATTGGGCAGCAGCGTTTGCAATCGAGAGGCTATAATTTTAGTCACCGTCTTGTAGGCCACTGTGCATAGGCTTATGGGCCTAACATCTTTAAGCTAGTAGGGTGTTCCTCTTTAGGAATCAAAACCAGAAGCTACTATTTATCTCTTGCGGCACCTTACCCGTGTTAAAAATATCATGAATAAACCTGCAAAATGACGGACCAATATTATGCCATTGGGATTGATAAAATATTGCGTGTAGACCATCCATACCTGGGGCTTTCAGCAGCTTCATGCTAAACACATCGTTTCGAATTTCCTCCCTCAAAATTGGGGCTGCGGCACCATCTACGTCATGAGAATCCAAGGTTGGGAAAAAGTTTGGAACATGGTAATTCTGATAATTGCATTTTCACTTTTAAATAGGTCAGAAAAATACCCCACTGCATGCCTCCTTATATCTTCTCATCATATAACCAATTCCCTGAACAATCTCGGATGGCGTCAATTCTATTCAGCCGCCTTCGAGCAATAGTTTTTTGGTGGAAACAATTCGTATTTCTGTCCCCATATAGAAGCCAATCCTTTCGAGATTTCTGAAGCCAAAGAATTTCCTCCTGATTCATCACCATTTCGAGCTCATTTCGCAAGCGGGCTTCTAATCGTAACAAACTGCTAGAGCTATAATTGTCTAGAGTGGCTTGAATTCCATTAATCCGAGCCATAAGCTGGCGTTTTCTTGAAAGATATTCCCAAAATGAGAAGCTGCTGCACTATAGTGGATTTGTGGATTCCACACCCGTTTAACAAAATTATTAAAATGTTCATGAGTTAGCCAAGCAACCAAAAAGCAGAAAAGCTTGTTCCTCTGGTGGCCGGCCATAACTCTCTCAAACCAAACCAGCACCGGCATGTGATCCGAGGCAACCTTCGGGAGGTGAAGAACAGAATTATTCGTATACTTAAGCAGCCATTCACTGTTGCACAGAGCTCTATCAAGCCGTTTAAAGAGCAATCCACGTGACCAAGTAAACCTTCGACCTTTAAACTTTAAGTAAAAAATTTAGTGCCCATTAAACCACTTCTGAAACAGATTACACACTCCTGAATTCCTGGCCACACCCCTCTGCTTTTCATAAGCATATAAGATAGAGTTGAAGTCCCCACCAAGCAGCCAAGGGCCTTGAATGAAGGTGCAAGATTCTCCATATGGCTCCACATTGTCTCCTTAACATTGGATTTGGGCTGGCATACACAGCCGTTACCCAAGACACAAAGACCTTGTTCATACAAATTTTAAAGTGAATGAACTGCCTATGATTAATTAAGACTTCCACCTCTATGGAACTTCGCCAAAGAAGCTAAATTCCTCAGAGAATCCCATAGCTCCACCCGGTGCAAATAATCAAAACCACTTTTCTTTATAAAGTCATCGGCTTAACCCCACTAATACGAGGTTCCATTAACACCACCATCGATGGATTGTAGTTTTTAATCATTGTCTTAAACGAGCGCCTAAATTCCCCCGAGGCTGCCCCTTGAACATTCCAGAACATGATACTGACTGACATAATAAAAATAAGAAGAGAGATCAACAGTCTACTGCTGCTGTCCAAGGACATCATCCATCCATGCCACGGCATTTCTTGCACCATTGAAACTTCATCTTCAGCCATCCCATCTCCATCAACACCACTCATAGGTACAGCTGGATGGTTATGAGCAAGTTCACCTTCTTTCACTCGAAGGATGGTTTGATCATCTGGAGGATCTGCTATTTGTTGTGGATCCGGTCCTTGCCTCTCTATGTGTTCCGTGGCTACGTCCCTTACATCTCCATTAGGAAAGGTTAGGGAGAGCAAACGACCATTGTATGTTTAGAGGGGTCCAAGGTGGTTGGGAAAGGTGCCATGAGTTGATTGCTAGAATCTTTCTGAGGGAAAATGTAAGGTTCATAGTTTTGGTTTGCATGGGGTAGGATAGGTTATATCATTCACTTTGATGCTGAAGGCACTAGGCTGGAAAGGGTTACAGGTAGGAATCGTTGAGGCATTAGGTTTTCTGCTCTGATTCCTTGCTACCACGGCCTTATTTTGCGGCTTACGACGAGCCATAGTCTTTGCTATGTTATCTGCTTTGGTTGTAAAGGTTGGGTTTAATGCGGGTATGAAAGGCTACCGTGAGGTGGAAGGGAATTCTGGGCAAGCCTCATGCACATGGTGTCCACCTTCATCCGAGACTTAGGTTAATATGTGAAACCTTGAGGTACCAGCTCCCGTAACCTCCCTATAATAGTTTGAGTCCCTGGTGTTTTCCTTACCAAAATTCGGCTTCCTTCCTCTCCTAGTGGCAATAATCCAGGGACCAAATAGTTCCACATTGTTATCAATATTACTACCTACAGCCTGTTGGCCAGGAGTCTCATTCTCCAGCATTACCTGTTAGGGTTGACTAGCATCTTCAGGGCTTGTCGAATTCTTAGCATCCTTACAGTTGCTGCTACTATGCCCGTAACATCCACACTTATAACAAATTACTATTAATCCCTCGTATTCCACCTTCTGGATCTTCCCATCCAACTCAAATTGAGATACCAGCGGCCTAGTTAATGAGATACTTACTGCAAGACGTGCAAATCTTCCACGAGATGAGGAGGCTATATTCGAATCGATTTTAATCACATTACCCACTAACTAACCCAGCTTCTGTAGAACTTTCCGATTATAAAAATGAACAGCAAGGCTTGGTAAGCGGATCCATACCGTGACTTGATCAAGAACCGTGTTTGTGAAGTCAAAAGAGGGTGTCCATGGCTGCACCGTTAAATATTGACCCGTTATATGCCACGGTCCCTTAGTTAAAGCATCCATAGCATCCCCTACCGATCGGAAACGAACCAGATAATAGTTGTTCTCCAAGTCAATCACTGAAAAACCCATGGCTGATTTCCACATGACATTTAATCTTGCACACAGAGCTCTATAACCAATTGTGCGGCCAAGCAACTTCACAACCACCGAGTTTTTCCAAGGCTCACTTAACTTAGCATGAACCCTAGCCGAAAAAGTGATGGATGGCATGGATCCCTCGTTAGTTTCAATAACGTCCCCTTCCTCAAAATCCCAATCCTCTAGTCAACCTCCAAATCCTTGCTCCATCACTTGCGGCGCATTCACTAGGGTTTCTTTGTACGAAACCTGTGCAATGGTATCTCTAGCATGTTCTTCATCGCGAAATCTTGCTTTTTTATTCATTCTAGCCTCCCTAAACGGCGGGGGAAAATTCCCTCCAGAGTTAGGGTTTCCTTCA